>JACJUY010002245.1:3148-26630 GCA_014220935.1 Platorchestia sp. MABIK | reverse complement strand
TAAATGAGACGATAAACACCTATAGAAGCTAAATGAGACGATAAATACCTAGAGAAGCTAAATGAGACGATAAATACCTAAAGAAGCTAAATGAGACGATAAATACCTAGAGAAGCTAAATGAAACGATTAAAAACCTAGACATGCTCAACCAAAGGCATTATTCCACAGCCGTGGGCTGGTTCAGGGCATGAATTCGGCAGAATGTGTTGGATGCAAGACCTCCATGCTACAGCAGTATTTGCGTAAAGAACTCTTTAACAGAAGTTTTGAGTGATTGTGTCATTGGTGTTGGACATGCGGTAAAATGGCCACGGTCTGACTGTGCGTTTTTTCTATTGGGTCATCAAAGAAGTAAAGTTTATTAAGCATCTATAGATCTGGAAGATTTACGTGATCGTATCATTCACAAGGTCAATGAACTTAAAAACGATCCAATATCAATGCGAGAAATGAGAGTCCGACGTCAAAAGTGTTTCGAAAATAACGTGGGTTATTGGTTGTAATGGAAATATTGTGTTCTCATGTTTAGATAAAAAGTTAATATCACGATACAAAAATTGCATTATTGTTATTTCCCCATATTTTACAATCACTGCCTTTGAGTAGTTAAAACCTCAGATCGCGTGTTTAGAATTACCCTCTCACAATGGTAAAAAAAAATCATCCTCACACTTTGGTTTTCACCTGTGCGTATACAATGTATCTGAAAACAAAAAGGTTTTACCTGACAAAAGTTCACAAATGGCAGTGAAAATAAGACCACGCTGAAAATTTTACTTCTATTTCTTACGCAGTTAAAGTAGATATGTGCGAAATTTAACTTTTTGTGGCCCACCTCGTACAGCAAGTCTTGGAATTTTACTTTTTTAGATACTTCCTTGCGTAGAAAGTAATCAGATGGCTGTACTACTAGCCTAAACATATAATCAAAAGAATAGAATGTTTCTTTCAAATATTTCATTATCCCAAGAATAACTCGTATCTAAAATATTTATACTATAATTTCTCATTCCTCAAGAACGAATAATAAAAAATATTAAATTTTCCAACTTTCTTCAAGCAAAACAGCTCACGTAACCCGCGTTATGAAAAGAGTCAAGGAAGCTTTCAGAAGTGTAGGCAGGCTCGTGAAACTCTTGTGTTCGGCAGCAAGCCTCAGTACTTCAACAATCCACAGCAAAATCCCGACCTGCTATGAAAAAGCTTAAGTATCAGATTGGGTCATATGACTTAACACCACTTCACTCGATACTTAGACTTCCAACTCGCTTTCCTTTCTTCTCTATATGAAACCGCGAAGAAGAAGACTACGAAACAAAGTTCAAACGGAAGAGCATTAGAAGAAGCAGGACAACCTTCATTTGACATCTGGCATAGGCCCGGTGCGCATTCTGGAAACACACGTGTATTTGTACTGATGTGCACCAGATGCGCATGAAGGAAGTCGGAAATGCCGAAGGGGGTCGCACGTGCTGGAAAAAATCATAAGTTGAAGAAAATTACATGAAAGTAAAGAAATCATGCGCTGAAGGAAATCAGAGGTGTAATGGGAATCCCAGACACTGTAACAAATTCCATGAGTTAAAAACATATTTGGAAAAAGAATCAACGAACGATAAACCAATTTGCATGTATCCAGATAAATTACTCATGCTAAAGAATATAATATATACTGACGTAAATTATGCAAATAAAGGCTGATAGGACGCCACATTTGGCTCTGAGTAGACTTATATTATAAAATTACAATTAATTGACCTTTCGATTTTTCGCTGCCTGAATCGGAACTGCAAATGGACGAAAATAGAAATAAGGCAGACATTAAACTGAAATAAATAATGAATCAAACGCATGAAGCAATTGGGAAGGATTGTTAAACACAAATTAAAATCGAATGAAAATTTCTGTCGACTTTGAACAAAAATGTAACCAATAATAACAGTATAATAAAAACAACACTAAAAAAACAGCAACTCAACTTCAGTGAAATAAAGTTTTTTGGCCTGACTTCTTGATTTTGCTGACCAAGTCCAAACCATGATCGTAAAAATAATAGACCAAAATTTTAGTCAGGAGGCTATGAACTTTCCAGGTACAGAAATTAACTTCGCGTGCACTCATACTAAAATGGTATGATTTACGCATTTGGAAAATGAATGCAGCAGCAAGGGACCAGTTGTTTCGTTTCCGTTCGTTGTTAGTCCAATAAATTCAAAGAGTGAATCCAATTAAAACTAGACATTCTGGTCTAGTCCAGAATACACGACCTCTCTGACGTTATCAGATGAAGGCTTTTCCTTTGTACGTCAACTTGACAGGATTAGAATATTGTGTTTTTTGACAGAAGATGCATCGCTTAATATTTGAATTACGCTCTGCGTCATCAGGCTTTACGTTCATCGATATCATCAGTCGACTTATTCCAGAACAAATGTTTCCAGACATCGACAAACCGGATATTCATCCAACATACCCGGAATCTGTCATTATAAAAATTCAGGGGAAACGGCTGACAGTCAGAGAGTTTCCTTGGTGTGGTGTGCAACGAACTATTTGGTCTTGTAAGTTCATATTCAATACCCCCTATTTGTTCTAGTATTTTTGTGTTATAGGTGCATAAGGTAGTTAGTATATTATTAAAATTGACTTTTTACTTTTCTAAGGTAGCTCATTTTGATTTGATTCAAGTTGAATATCTGTGTTTCTTTGATTATATTATTTGAACAAACGCTTCTGACTTCACGTGTTTCTATTTTCAGTGTCCTGAGAATCTCAATGGGAATATTTTAATGTGATATCTTAGCAATATCTTAGCAATAATATCTTAAGTCATATTCATTTGAAGATTTCCTTCATAAACAAAAACTCATACGCAGTTTTATAACAAATACTGATATAATAGAGACGCAGAGATAAAATATTGTGGGTATAGATGTTGTATGTTGTTGCATTGAAATTGAATCTAAAATACTGGAATGATATTAAAATAATCCATCAAAAACTCGTATTCTTGCAGAAACAAAGAATATGATAAGAGACTAGCATTATCTATATTTGGAATAAGTGTTCTCGATTGATAAAAGTGTTTATTGGGTGGCGATATTTTTATTGAATGACACATAAATTCCTGAAATTTTTTGGGCTTACAAGATGTTGTGTTCAAATTTGTTTGTAGAAATAGTATGAAGTAAAAATGTTTACTGATGTGTGCACGGCTTGTGGAAAATGAATAGTTTCTGTACAATTTAGGTCATGCGATGGGGCACCTCTCGCACACACGAAAAAATAAAATAATGGAACAATTTGGACAACGAAAAGATTGATCAGTCAGGGAGCATTGTTTATCAAGAATCAGGTTTTCATGGGACATCTTTTTGAAACGTCAAATCATCACTGCACCTTTAATACTTAAGTTTTGCATAATTTTAAACATTGCCCGTTTATTGACTGTGACTTGATAGTGGTGATAGTGATAGTGGTGATTTTATCGAGTATTTTGTTGATGATTGCATTTCCTCGGTTTCTCAAATTTGAATTGTTTATGTCAATTATTCATTCATTTTATCCTTTAACAATTGTTTAACAATGTCCAATCGCTAATTTTTCCGTATTTAGAACCCTGAAAATGGTTTCATTCGTAGTTAAAAAGAATGATGAAATTCTTTTTCAATTTTTCAGTCTTGCACAATTTTTCTAGTACTTTACGTGTTCCAAGATGCAGAAAATTGTTCATCATATTCACTAAAACGTTCAATCTCTAAAATTATATTCACTTTCGATTTTAAAAAAAACAACGTTTCATTATTACGAACATCATCTTCTGGCTGAAAATGTAGAGAAAAAATTCACAGACTTTTTGATGATAATACAGAAACTTGCACTGTGATGTTTCATATTTTTTGTGTCTGATTTTGCTTATGCATTAGATTTAAACTTTTATTAATGTGACTATAATTTTTTCATGAATTTTATGCCTGAAAATGATGTTAGTATAATCGAAATGTACTTTTCATGAATAGACGGTGATAGAATTCAACAGATTGAGTGTTTTAGTAAATATGATAAGCATTTTTTTTCGTCTTTTAGCACCCCTCTGGGGGATACAACTATTGTATCTACGGGAAATAGCACTCCCAAGGGGAAAAATGTGAGGGCCCGAGCTGAGAGTTAGGAAGCCTTCGTTTTGTTGAAATAAAATGTATTTGTCATGTTAAGGACCATCTTTTTTTCGGTTCACTGCTGTCCTGTTTCTCAGTATCTACTTCTTTCTTCTTTGACTTTGATCTTGTTTCACAAACTTCTTCCACAACTTACTGTTTCTCTGCTCTTTCTGCATAGATTCCGCGTTTCCTTAACTCCATACTAAATGGTGCCTTCCTTCTTCCTCTCTTTGGATCGCCTTTGTGGCGGACAGGGAGGCTTAAAATAACTAATAACCTAATAATCTCGTCTTATATGACGTGATGAACCAGAAGAAAGACAAGAGTGACACCTAATATTTTTGTGCTAAACCTGTTTCACAAAAATAAACTTTCAGCATATTTATTGTTTTCATACGTTCTGAAAAATTGCTGCCGAACATATTTTGCACAGTATATTGTATTCCAATAAATTGTTACAATAGTTTTCAAGTAGACATCTTATGTTTTTCGTGTACACATTTTTTGAATGAACTCATTAAAATTTTCCATGAAATTGAACTTCTTTACAAGAATTAGTCAATCTGAGTATTTGTGCGAATAATTTTTCTCTGTCTTGTAGATGCCATTCGTGCTGTAATATCCGGCTACTGCATTTCTTCACAAATGTCTCACGGAAAAGTGGCGTCGTAGAAATCTGTCTTAAAGTAACTTATAGCAGTATCTTTACAATTCATCTGAAGTATTCCTTAACGTATTCTTCGATCGTGTATTATGAATATCACTGAAATGAGTAAAATATTCCATGAGATGCTGAAAAAATTTCCATTAGCATTACACTAGTCTATGCATGCGCTGTTGGCATTATTTATAAAATAAATCTTATGAGAATATCAAATTCATCAGAAAAATTAAAGCAGAAAACAGACTCGGCAATGAATTTCTTCACAATAAATTTGAGAGAAAAAATGTCAGGGTCTTTCTTGATCATAAGCAGATCGAGAATATCATGGACTAAATTTGTTGTCGTCAGTGAAATTTCTCCAGGACTAAGTTCTATTGGGAAGATTTCTGTGATCAGACACAATACATGGATTGTAGAATCAATAATTATTGATTCTTGAGCATCTGATGAGATCAGATGCTCAATTTTCAGAGTATCGCTATTTTAATTTTGTTGATTGACGTCTAAAAAGTTGAGGTAAATAAGGTAGTTCACGTATAAAATCACGTATGAACGATTTCAACAGTGTAAAGTTAATTGTCGTAATGTGATCAAAAACTTGTGAAATGCACTTAAAATGAATGAAATAACGTAAAATCAATATCAAAATGATAAAAAGAATAAATAACAACATTTTTTGTAAATCTATGGAATTACACTAGAATTTAAAATGATATTACCAAATCTGAAGAAAACCAGCACAAAAATTTGTTAAATACTCGTAACTTCATAAAAAATTTTCGAAAATTTGAAAACATTTGTGCACACCAAACGTTTACGAATCACTTGAAACAAATGCACTAAGGACCGGATATTTCCTAAAATCCATCGATAAGACAAAGTAAATACAAGGACCGGATATTTCCTAAAATCCGTCGATAAGACAAAGTAAATACAAGGACCGGATATTTCCTAAAATCCGTCGATAAAACAAAGTAAATACAAAATGTAACACTGAACTGAACAAATTATGGTACAACATTTCAATAACTAAACAAGCACAATTGAGTGAATACAGCAGAAGTGAAGCCACAATCGAAAGGTTTTTTGGTACATTGGTTTGCATTTCAATACACCTTAAAAGTTATGCTGGTTGCAGAATTAATTTCTCAGCCATCCCTTTTCACGGCAGGTAAACTAGATACAGCCACAATGAAGACATCACTGATCTGCCTGCTGCTGCTGGCCGCCGTGGTCGTCGCCGTCCCACAGGCTGCGGAAGAGGCTGTGGCAATTGCTGAAGGAGTGGATGAGGTTGGTGAACAGGGTACTTTTCATAGCGTAAGGTCTACCGTTATATATTGCCTACCCAGGTGCAGTTTGGGATGTACGAAATAAATGTTTATCGCTAAATAAAATGTGTGGAAATGCGTAATTTCTATTAGTAACCTAACATAACCCGACCTAACATCACGCTACATTACTGGCTAGAGGTAGATCTCATGCTATAGTGTGGTAGACCTGATGCTACAAGAGCACCAAGAACACTTTGCTGTAGATAAGTATGAGATTTCTTAAATGTTTGGGGATGATGCCAAAAAAGTAAAAATTGCAAACCTTGTGCCTTCTCATTAAATTCTATGATTATACTGTGATATTGTTTGCGTCTGTTAAAGAAGTGGAATGTAATTGAGCTTGTTAACTTGTAACCTTCTAGTCTTTCCCTCCACATGGAAACTGAAACAGCACACATCTAAAACCTGAAATTGCACCTTATAAATTATTTGCCAGCGTATGGCTGTATCGGGGTCTTCAGTATTTCTATCCGATACCCTTTATTACACACTAATCTTAATCAAGACAACCTCAGGAAAAATTCTTTAAGTTTTTACACACAATTCAAGAATTTTGCTTCAATTAAGAAATATCAAGTTTAGCTTAACGTATCATTTAATTCATTATATATTATTACCATTGAATGAATTATTTTGCCTGTAAAATAAGTTGAGAACTCGTACCCCATTCATTACTCCTTCTTCCTTTTAAAAGTTACTACACGATATAGTTTTATTGAACTCATTTTTTACGTTGCAGGCCGCGGCAGTTGGCACAGAACTGGAAGTTGAAGGAAAAGACGGAGGTGAGCGTCTTTGAATAATATCGCGCTATTAAATGCTAAACTATTTTATCGATACTTTTTCTTGCGGTATTAATTCGTTTTATAGCCAATATGTGATGGAAAATTCAATAAACTTTTTTCATATGATGGATGCTTCGATTTTTGAATTTCAATAGTCGTTCGCAGGAGCCGTTTGCCAAAAGTAAACCGCCACTGCAGCTGCTGACTGCGAAAATCAGACGTAGATTGAAACGTAGTGAAGTTTTGCATTTAGAATTAATCACATTGAGTACGTATGGATGAACTGATAGCATGTTAGTTTTTCAACACAAAGCAATTGTAGGTCATCATACACAAAGGAATTCTAGATCATTGAGAAAGCCGAAATTAAAACCACTAGCTATGAACTTTGGCGTGCAATTTAACCACAGATAGAAAATCAACTTTAGATTCTTCTGAAGCTTCGCGGGGATTTTTAATTGGCATCATGCATCAAAACCTTTACTCTCAGGTGGTTGTTTACATAGTTGTTTCTTTCATTCAAGAGTATCATGGAACATATTTCCTGGTTTGTGATACAATTAAAGAAAGTGCTTTCTGTTTTTTTTTAAATCTACATACTTTTCAACCATATCGGTGACACCTCTGTTTTAAATTAAGTTTTTTTTACCATCTTATAACTTTTGCATGCGAAATGCGACGGCTTCAAAAACGTTTTAGCTTATGGAAAAAAGATAACCGTGATGGGCAGATGGAACAAGGCTGCTCGTACGTTATTGGGGCCTAGTTATTGACTTCTGGAAATAGTTTTTCAAATGAATCACTAACGAATGTTTATTTTCAGAGGAACGATTCTTTTTCGGCTGCATCGGACCTTGTTCGGTAAGACACAAACTTTTTTCGTTCTGAATGTTGTACGCTCTAGCAAATGTTTCTTTCTAATGTTACAAGTAGATCAAATATTTCATTCTGCATGTTAGCACGTTCACTGCGTTTACGAGGTTGCTACGTTCTGTTTGGCTAGATTGGAAGAAGAACCCGTATTTTAGCCTTGTAAAGAAATGAGAAAAATACAATTGTGCGATGTATGTTACCTTGTACGCTAAAATTTATTTCAAAAAGGCAATAAAATAGTTTGAGTGCCATAAGTTTATACCGGTACGTAAATGAGAAATTTACCAATACGCAACTTTGTTACATATCTGCATGCTACTAATGTGCAAAAAACTCTGTGACTGTAGGGCGGTTGTTGGTTTGATGCCTGCTACTCTCCATTCGACATCCTCTACTATGGCGGCTACTGCGTCTGCTGCAGGACGTTCAACTTTTTGCGGTGCTTCTTCTAGACCTGACGGATGCGTTGGGGACTGTAGAGCTTCAGAGCAGCTCCTTATTTCATGATGCTAGTGGTTTGTGGAGCTACTCCGTATTTCTAGAGCACTTGTGCTTTCTGAACCCAATAAGAATCTAGAGCACTAGCCCCCTAATATTTAGAGAACTTGTGCTTTCTAGAGGCACTAGAAATCTAGTGCACTCTAGAGTACTTAATAATCAAAATATTTTTCTTGAGTTGATTTATCTCTCAGTGTTTAACGCAAATTTCAGTGAAATGTTCAACAAAAATGTGTCCTGGTCTACGCACAGTATGAAATGTTCTCCATTTATTTCAGTGCATGCAATAAAAAACTTTTTAACAATGTGTTTCCATATGTCCTTAATTAAATTTCCCTGTGGTAAGCAAAATTCTAGTATCCTTTGAGTAAATTTAGCACACAAACATTGTGAATGCTCACATAGATTTGCATAAAAGGGCTACAATTATTTAAAACACAGCCACACAACTGTAAATCTTTACAGCCACACAACTGTAAATCTTTACAGCCACACAACTGTAAATCTTTACAGCCACACAACTGTAAATCTTTACAGCCACACAACTGTAAATCTTTACAGCCACACAACTGCAAATCTTTACAGCCACACAACTGTAAATATTTTCTCGCACACAACTCTAACTCTTCACAGCCACATAACAACAGTGCCATACAGCCACACAGTTAGAGAACCACACAGTCAAGGCACTACATCACCAAAGTCACACAGCTACAACATCACGCAGTCACAAAGTTGCAGCAACACACCCACACTACTACAGAACAACACCATCACACAGCTACAGCTGTTTTTTTTTCTGACTGCTCCCATTCATCATCAAAACGCAGGTGCATCGAAGAATACATGTTCTGAATTTGCGATCCGTCAAAGATCAAACCGAACGACGTCACCCAGAGCTGTGTTGCATAGAAGTCGGCAATTCTTTTACGCATCTCTCTTCGAAAATGAAGAGAGTGCATAATACGTTGGTGAATGGAATTCATGTGATCCGTATTTACCATCTTTTAACGAGTCAGGATTGTGTGTAGATCGATACCGAAACTGAGATTTTTAATTTAGAGTCTGTACATTAACGCATGTCAATGAGTGATTTTGTAAAGAAGGAACAGCGTGGAAAATTTCAATTTAAGATTTTACACGCTCGTATTTTTTTCCCGCAAGTCTCATCGCGATAAACTTCTAAAAATCCGCTTCGTGAAAAGTTGTAATCTAAATATTCAGTCGTTGTTTGTTATTTTAAGCGGTACATGAACGTGCAGTTAAGGTAAATTTAGGAGAAAAACTATTCAGTTTAAATTTTAATTATTCTTGGAAGGTAAGAGAACCTTCTGGGCGAACCACTTAGCAAGAGTGGGTATGTTTGTATTTATAAAACTTGAACAAAACTTTTCTTTCAGTAAAACTGAGTAGCCTCGCTTTTAGTCGTCAACGAACACATCTTTTTTTAGACGAGTTGCAGATCCAATTAAAGAAATACGGAATGACAAATAATTTAGACATGTTCCACAGAAACATTTTCTAAGCAGCGTACTCACGATCACAGGTGTGTGTGTGTGCTCAAACATGTGCCATCGTCTCACTCTTGCTTTCGAACACAAATCTGACTAGATCTCTCTGGGAAGAGAAAACTGAAATCCCACAACCTCTAAAATCAAATCATACGAAATTAATAAAAATTGAATCAAGTTTCAAAGTCAGCAACGAATATTTACGAAACACGAATGTGTGGAATAATTGATGAAATTTCCTCAATTAAGTTCTTTGTTGCCTTTTGTACCTCACGTTATTCAGCATCTGAGCAGCGAACTCACTTTAAACTTTGCGCAGTGAAAGTTTTTTCTAGCAGATTGTAAAAATGGGTTCAAAAATTCAAAAATAACTGTCCATAGGGCAAATTTTTTGCCGATTGGACATCATAAAATATAAGGATCTTTTGTTCATAATTACTGATGATGGTGACACACAAGTTCAATGAGTTTTGATCAACTTGTGTTTGGAACGTACATTCACTGTTTTCCATAGCACCTCATACGAAAACAAAAATAAAAAAGATTTAACCTTGAAAAATACAAAAATTATTCATGAGCGTAAGATTTTAGAGAACAAACGAGATTTTAGTTTCGATAAACTCGTAAAAATCTCCTTAAATTTAATGAACACAAGGGTTAATCCTAAGTGCGATGATTTCTTCAAACATTTCGATCTATGACGGCCCAAAAGTTTTTTCTAAACATTGCGAAATCAAGATATTACAATTAAAGTTTACTTCATAGTCTGCTGAGCGCAGAAAGTAATTTTTGAACTAAATAACGCTTAAAAGTTTATTTCAAAGCTTTATTAAAACATACAGTATAAACTTGACATATATATAATTTTTTTTTTAATTTTGGAAAAATAAAAATATACCAACTACTTTAACTACTAACTACCAACGTAAATATTAACATAAACGTATACCCAACAGCCGCATTGATACCCATATGACGAGGATTTTCCTCAATAATTAAAATTCCAATGGAAACTATGGTATAATTCAGCTTTCATCTGCTTTTTGTTCACATGAATCAATCGTTGTGAGACAGATTACGGCAGGTGGTCTTCTACAGTAACTTGCGCTGAGAGCCAAATAACATTTTTTCAAATCTCTCGAATGATTAATTTGCCAGCATACCTGGGCAATGCAATTCCATCTGTCCAATACATCAATTTGTGCTCTGATGCTCACAAAAGTATAATTGGTACTATGCAAAAGGACTGATGGAACTGCTCGTCATTGATGGATGCAATTGGACTCTTTAGGAATTGCTGGATGTTGAATACTACTGGAAGTAGGTATAATTATCCTTCGAAAATACCACAAACCTCTTGCCTGCTATTAGGTGCTACCTAGGTATTTAGAAATGCTGGATACTCCTGCATATCAATGGACATTCTATGGCATTCCTCGACGCTTCAAATTTTGCCACGAAGTCGTGGGTGTCATGGGATAGTCCTGGATACTGATAAAAATTTAAAAGTTCTGACGTACACTTCCGGCTACCAACACTAATGGAATCTGGTTTGCCCTCGAAAAATCCCAATTAACAGCCGGCCACTAACTTCAATAATAATAGTGGGACTCGGTTTGCCTTCATAAATCCCAGTTAAAAGACCCTTCTGAGCTGCACAAACTTACCCGGAAAATGAACTCTGAGAGAACAGGTGAGTTCTGTCGTGAAATATCGCTTCTTATCTGGCCATCGCTCGAGAGAAAATAGAACATGAGCATCGCACACTGGACTTGAGCGATAGCTCCTACCTACGCTTAGTGCGTAGGAGTGAAATAATACGTACGTCGCTTGTTTTCAGTCCTCTAGCATCAAATATTGAAACATTTGTAGAAGTTATTTAAGACGAAATTGTTCTTGTGAACCACGCCATTATACTAAAATAATTTTTAGCTCTCTCTTTAGCTAGGCTGCAGTAAATTTACTTTCACGTGTGTGTGCATTTTTCCTGAAATAGGGATACAGATGTGGTGTAGATCAGTAATGAAAAGCAATTTTATAATGAATGCATATACGCATAATAGTGAATAAATATGCCACAACGTAGTCAGCTCTTTATCCAATCCTAATTCTTCTACCGGAACTCCAACTCTCATCTTTCTGGAGACTAATCTATGATCTTGACATCTACGGCTCCTTTTTTGTGTGTCACAGCTGTCATCGATAAAATTGTGAGCGTGACGTTAACAAGAGCGACCAGTAGCGTTCGTTTCTCCAGACCACCAGGCTCAGGGCAGACGAGAAAAATAAAATTAGAAGCCTGTGTTTTTTTCTCGTTGTTTGGATACAGTGGCACAGTTGCGCTTGCTGGATGTGCATCTTGTTTTGCTCTTCTCTAAATTTTTCATCTTTTCTATTGGCTCTGAAATTTGTTTTTATCATTGACTTGTGAACGAGAAGTTTGAGTTCCGTTTTGGCCTAGTACCATGTATTGATATTTGTAGTTTTTTTGGTGTTGAATGCTTAGTTTGTGCTCAAGTTTTGCATTACTCCTGCGAACTTAATTTCATATTTGTCGAGTGCATCATATTTTGGAGCAGCTGTGTGTGTATTCTCTATGATTCCCTTAGAAAAATGTGAATCGAAGAAATAAATTTCCTGAGTCCTCGACTTCCAGATTGAATACATGATCAATGGTTTGAAGTGAATTTGAGTGTCAATGAATTACTTAAATTAATTCCAAAATGAATTAAACGAATTAAATTAAAAATGAATTAAATAATACGAAAAAATTAATTAATTGAAAAAGCAATTCAATTATGTGAAACTGTGAAAATACAATCATCAACAAACACTCGATAATATCACCACTAAGTCACCGCTTGCCACTGCTCACTGAGGTGTGGTATAGGAGTAACGTTCGCTGTAGTACGACTTGTGTTGATTTTGGTGCAATTGCAAGCTTTCTAGAAAACTCACTTTATAATGCAAACAGTGTGAGTTGGAAGCGTGCAATTGTGGCTACACTGAATTGTTGCTGTGCGTGTGGTGTGTGTGTGGGCGTGTATGTGTGTGTGTGGTGCATTTGCAACACCGGAGTGTTGCTCCGTGTGTGCGTGTGTGGTGCATTTGCAGCACCGGAGTGTTGCTCCGTGTGTGTGTGTGTGTGGTGCGCTTGCAACACCGGAGTGTTGCCGTGTGTGCTTGGAATGTTCAGTGGGATTGAACCCTTAACTCACCCCAGTAGACGTCATTAGATACAATTTTCCTTAATTTGTTGAAATTTCATAAACAGGTTCAGCTACTACTTTAATATGTGCATGCATTTGTGCAGATGTTAGTGCACTTACGAAGCTTATTTTAATATATTAAAAATCGATTGCCATAAAAGTGACGTCAGATTTTTTTTAAATTTACTACTGTTAGATAAAAATTGTAGTTGGACTCATGCTAATATACGAATTAGGTTGCTCATAAAATTATTTGAATTGTTCAATCAATCCCCCTTATTTTCAGAACGTAAAGATTTAAGTGAATTTTAATCGTACGAATTATTTCACACACGCAATTTAAGTAATTTTTGTTTTGCCTCACGAGTTATTGTCTGGTATTTATAGTCGCTCATTTATTTTTACTCATTTGCTTTTACTGTTGATCAGAACATTTCTCAACACTGCCTGCCCTTCAGCCGGTAGAATTGCGTCGTAAAATGCACAGAATGAACATAATAGTGCTGAATGGACTCAAGTTCATTCGCTTTTGCTGTTGACATTATTGATAGTAAATTAATGTTTTGGCTGAATCCTATACATTTGCATTCAGGCAAGTGTATTTGTATTTTCAAAACAAAACTCACATATTCTTGTGTTTTCCGTACTGGTTTTCCATGCACGAAAACTTGTATGTTCCATACAAGTTTTCCTACATAGAAAGAAAGCATTTGCAAAATTTGACAAGTTTAGGGATTTACGATATATTGAAACAATTTTTCCTGCATTGAGCGCTTCTTCGATGGTATCGATGTATTCATGACAGCTTTTCATTCGTATTTCAGGGAAAAATTCCTGCCATGATGCAATTATTGAACTTACTTATTCATTTGGTAACTTTTCGACCTGTGAAACTCAATTTCGAAATGAAATTCAACGCCCGTTACTTCGTTCTCATCTTCTTCATCGCCATGGCAGCCTGTACCGTCGCTGAAGATGTAAGTCTACAGGTTATACAATCGAATTTAATGCTCTTATCCTATAGGAATAAAATCAAACTATTCCATATAGATAAAAGTTTCCATTTTTTTAAATTTTGGGATCAGCAAAGACAATTTCAATTTTTGACCCAAGCTTTCGGCTAGATTAGCTCTAGCCGTCATCAGGGGAACGATGTATTTTTAAACAAAACCTCTTATGGTATCTGCGCGTAACTAGTATACAAAACATTATTTAAAATAATTTTTTTAGATGCAAGCCGAAAATTATTGATCAAGACCGACTAATGAGCAGAGGAAGAAACTGCGGGGGGACATCAAGGTGACGATTAATTTTGTTTGGTTCCTAAACACTGTACATTGCTTCGACAACATTTCGGGCGTATTAATTTTTAACATTTAATAAGATAGATACATTTTCAAAATCGAAAGAATGGTTATCTTCTTCGGAATGCTAATACACAAGGGATAACCTATTCTTCCTCTACACAATAATTCATAGATAAAAGTGCTCGTGCAGCGTACAGAACTTCTCAATGTACACGTAAGTTTAATGTTTGATAATGATGATACTGACATGATAACATTCTCCTCTCCCCTTGGTAATTTGAGTTATTGAACAGATGATATTTGCATCACTCCTGTTATATGAACTCTCAATAGTACTGATACTCGTTCTATTTTACATGTATCCTTTTTCAGTGACATTCGGAAAGCAACATCTGAAATGAAGGATAACTGTATTTGTGATACAAGCTTCACTACCTCAAAGGTTTAATCTTAGTTTTGTGTCATTTGAACTTTTTAAATTTATTTTTAAATCGTGATTATGTTAAGGATAGACGTAGAATGTTGAAATCGTTATCGGGGTTTTCATCATTTCGGATCACCAGAAAATGAAGCATCTTTGCAGTTGCGTATTAAGAAGTTGAGCGACAACTTCAAAATCCTGAATAGACAGAACCCCAAAGGTTTTTTTAGCAGCCTTAGAAAGAGAATTTGAATACATCAGTTAATGAAATACTTTATTGTGCTTGAAAATACATGCAAACACGAGATGACGGTTTTGAGGAGTAATCGAATGTAAAGTAATTGGCATTACTGTGATGAGTTGGAAGAAAATTAAAAGAAACCAGAGAATTTACTTGACTTTAATACCTCACAGAAATGAACTAACAGTGCCGAACAAATTTATCAATCTCTGTAGAAAAATTTTCGCACCCAACAAACCAATCTAGTCCAACAATTATTTACGAATGAAGAGAAGGTATCCCATTTCAAATCAACTGAAGGGGAAGCACATTAGTATTGTAATTGTTTTTATTCATGATGAAGCATGTTTTTCACATAAAAAAAATAAAATTAAACCTAGGTCATCGATTCAAGGCAAAAAAATCATCTTCAAGCTCAGGTAATTTATGAAGTCTTGATTCAATGAAAAATTAGAAATGAATGGGATATATGGGTTTAGCGTTAGTATCTGAAGGATTTGATATAAAGGAAACTCAAAATATCGTGAAGCCCGTACCACGGATACGCTAATTTTACACTACCAGTTGTTCAAGTAGTCAAAGAGTTCAACTGTTCAATAGATTATAAATATAATTAAATCCTTTACTTGTTTCATCGGCCATTATTGAATGTTGTAGTTTTTCGAGGAATGCTAGTTGATGTAGAAACATTTTCACATCTGTATCGGAATTTTTGCAATTGATGTCATAATATTCGTTATACTTCAAGCACATTCAGGCGTTCTATGATATAACACTTTTCAAGGCAATTTATGACATTGAACTTACTGTAATTTAGATCTTCTTGACAATAGAGAATTTCCATTCACGCGAGCTCGAGTGCAAGGTTCGTCTTAGCGTCGGTATTTCTTACTTTCTACTGAGTGACCGCAAAATTTGCTAAGAGGCACCAAAAGTCGCAAGTCCGCGTCCCTGTTTTCACGTTAAGAACTCAAATTTACGCCACTGACTCAGCACCTAAAGAGGGTGATAGTAAGAGAGTGAATATTTTATGAGTTTGATTATAAATTTTTTGTTAGATAGGATATTTTCTCTCTTGCAAATTTTAATTTTCAACGGGGAAAAAAGCTTGAGCACTCTACACCATCCCAAACCTAACTCAACTTTTTTGCTCAGCGTCATTTCCTGAAGAAGCGTGATGCTTATCAAGCTTAAGAATGTGTGGGTGAGAAGTGTCGTGCATGCGAGATGAGATTCAAACCAACCGTAAATAAGGCTCAAAGAATTGTGAGGAAAATGAGAGAATTGTAGAATTAAGTAAACATTTTGTATATTGACGTAAGAACTTAAGGAAAACGGTGGATTCTCGTACAACGATAAATTTGAAATTTTCTATCGGACTTAAAAACTCAGGTAAATTTATACGCGCATTGCGTAGAGTTCAAAAAAAATTTTCCGTCATCACCCACGTTATCTTATATTTTTTCAGAAATGCATAAATGGTGTCCCAGTAGCTGAAGATTCACAGTTGGGTGAGTACCTTGTCCCCTCTTTCATTAACTAGGGTACAGGCATCACAGGAAGCCCAATGATTGGGTAACTAGGATGCAGACTCCAAAGTCAACACAATAATTAATTAAGTAACTAGCACACAGACTCCACAGTACGCACAATAATTAAGTAACTAGGATACAGACTCCACAGTAAGCACAATAATTAAGTAACTAGGATACACACTCCACACTAAGCACTATAATTAAGTGACTAGGATTCAGACTCTTCAGATAGCCCAATATCGTAGAAACTAGGATACAAGCACCACAGATCGCAACAACTCAGTAATTACATAGGATACAGACACAACAGTTAGCCCAGTATATCAGTAAAACATACTGGTAAAACTTCCACAGCTTTGTACCATCTACTTGGGTAGTATAGGCACAATAACCAGCGTGATGTTAATAACTGCATCACACACAAGGTTTATTGAGCCCCATGTGTCATGAAACACATTCCTAAAAAAGTCATGAAATAATTTTGAGAAAATGACTGCATTGGTGAATTTTCTAAACTCTAGTATCGGACAGAGTCTTTCAAGTAATTTTATTCTTTCCCCACAGAATCGGGAACCTCGTGCACTGGTAATTGCACTGGAATTTGTGGAGAGGTGAGGATGACACGTACCTGAGTAATGCAATTTTGGTTTCAATCTCGTGACATGGTTAGTAATTCAGAGCAGTGTCATGCCCACGCCTTAAGTGCCGTGCAAAGTCATGCCATTAACATACTACCATGTTTTCGCCATCTGCATAGTACCATGTCCATGCCATCAACACAGTGCCATGCCCATACCATCAACACAGTACCATGCCCATACCATCAATACAGTACCATGTCCATACCCTCAACACAGTACCATATCCATACCATCAATACAGTACCATGCCCATATCCTCAACACAGTACCATGCCCATACCATAAACACAGTACCATGCCCATACCATCAATACAGTACCATGTCCATACCATCAACACAATGCCATGTCCATACCATCAACACATTGACATGTTCATTCATTCAACATATCGACATGTCAACGCCATCAACGCAGTACCACATCCACTGCATAATTTGTTACATTTTCTTTTTTCATATTTCTTTTCGCTCTCTGCAAATCCATCAAATTCCGGAGAAAATGACATAAAATCTGACGAATCACTTATGGCCCAAAAAATGCCTAGTGCCCTGACGCTTAACAGTTCCTATATATGCGAAAAAATCCAGATATCTTCGTTTCAGGCTGGCACTGTACGTTTCCTTCTCTGCCAATTTCACGAGTTTACTGACTACCGCAACTTCCTGTGCGTCTGCTGCATCGAACTCGATTATACACCTGGCGACCCTTAACTGCCCTCATCGTGTCAAAATTACTGCTCAACTAACAAAATCTCTCCGTAAAATGGCTTAATCCTTTAATTTCACCATTTTTCTACTCACATAAGTGTTACCACAACCACCGTTTTCAGACAAGGATTGACATCAGATGTCACCGATGCCAGGATGAGGAAGGAACCGATACTCGGCAGCGAACTTCAAGAAACTCTCTATAACGAACGAATTTACGAAGATATATAATATTTTGAGGCTATTTTAGAAATAGGACCGTACTGTCCTGAGGCGTTAAAGGGTTGGTGTTCACAAATTTCACCTAAGTAAGAATAAACTATAGGTTTTTGATTAAACTTGCTACTGAAATATTGAATGACTTCAAACTTAGTTCGAAGTAACCGAGAGAAAACTTAGCTACAACGCTGTGCTTTATTTTCATCAAATACACTATTAATTTCATTTGAGTCTACAACATTGATGTTATCTCTTTTTTTATTTCAGGTAAAACAAAATTAGATCGCATAATTCCCTTCCTTTGAAACTTCAAGTTCAATGTGGTTAGTACACCAACAAGTTATAATATATGGGAGACGTACCAGAATGAACGCCTCTGAAACTCAGGTCTGGACACGAAAATTAAAATCGAGTAAATGGGATTGTTCTTCCTGGCGGGATCTTCAAAAACTTTGAAGCTAAAAGTTTTTGCGTTACTTTTTCATGTGGCCTAACAAGTAACGTACGTAACCACCATCAAATTGTGTTTTTTTTAAATACCAAATAATCGCGTATTTTTTCGTGGGTAGTCTTAATTGTGTGTCTCAATATTTTTTGTGCCACTTTCCACAATTTACATGCCAGCGGGAATTTTGGTTACTGTTCTTCAATGTAACTATTATAATTACATAACTGTTTTAATTATAATTACAGCTCATATAATTGTTTTTATTTAAGTTAAAACTGTCATTACTGATACCCGGGCATGGGTTTTCCCAGAAAATGTTAAAGTAAAATTTTTTCGAATTGTTATTATCCTTTGTGTCTCTTTATTTCTCTTAGTCTAAGCCACAATTCACATGGAAACTTCCGTTAGGTTTAATCATGGAATCCTAAAAAGTAACATGAGTAAGGAAGCGAAATCTGTAAGAGAAAATAGACTTTACAAAACAAATATTACCACATGGTTTCTTTCATTTCCACTTCATTAAAATAACTTTTAGACCACTGAGTTTCAATTCGCTCTGAGGCAAATATAATTGTTTCAATGAAAGCGTTGTTTTAATCAACAACTGGCGTAAACATAAAGGTTTGTACAACATACATCCAGTTTTTTTAGTCCAATTTTTGATGCATTGAACCTCATCGAAAGTTGTCTTTTAAATTGCCGTAGACTAGGACGAGACAAAGCTATGGACCTACTCTCTATTCGAGCGGTCCTCGTTGTGGGTTCAAAATGAAATACTTTAGATCTAAAAATTTCAATCCAACTATGCAGACGTAATTAGAATTACACCCGATCAGCGGCAAGACATTCTGGGTTGTTTCTTCGAGGGCTGAAGAACTGTGGATATCAGCTATATCTCAATGCAGGAAATGCTTACGCTCGATCACTTACATCAGGTAGTTGCTGGAAAGACAGTGGATGGAGTATTAAAATCTTTCTTTGAATGATGTTTGGTAGTTCACTCCGTTTTAAAAATTTTAAAGGTTCTCCGATGTGTAGACTGCTATCGTACTAAATTCAGTAAGTTAGTGGTAAATTCCAAATAAGAATGCGCTTTGACGAGCTCAACTGCAACGAAATGAAAACCCAATTAGCTGACCACACATGTGCGTTTATCAATGAATTATGAACCTGTGGCAGCTTACCTAAAGGTAGAAATATCTGGATATCATTTTATCCGTTGCAAACCTAAATAATTTTGGGAATATGTTTTGATTGATTTAAAACTCATGCCCTAAGGCTATTAACTCATCGAACGAGCAGCTTCGTACATACAGCACGAGTGGAAAGGCCGCTGGGTCTACAATTTCTCCTTTTTGTGAATGAAAATAATGAGAACTAAAGAGGCAAAATTTCGCTTTGGCTGTTAGTTTAATTCAATGAAAACTTTACTCAAATCGAAAATTGGACTTTCCCCCAAAATTCAACATTGTCGAAATGAACCATTTTTTTGAAAATCAACATTTTCTGAAATGAATGCATTCAATAACGATAGAAACATTTTACTGCTTAGAAATTGGCTGTGAAGAAGGCTTTCTTAAAGCTAGACCGTTTTCAATAATTAGAGGAGTTGCTAAGAGAAAATATTGAGCCTGCTCATCTGCCACATTTGAACTGACCGACGCACTCTATCCCTGATGTTCACGTTGGAAAAAACGAACGTGGTTTTAGAATGAACATTTTTATTAAAGCCACTGCGCATGAACGTCCGTACCCAAGTGGCTACTTTGATCGGAAGAGAGTGAGGGCTGAAAGATCATTGTTGAACAAAATTAATTGGACTCGAATGAAATTTATGGCCGCCCACCCATAAACTTGATGGATGGGTCAGAGCGCCAGAGGTCAGGACTGGTTCGAAATAGCTATTAAACGAATGAGTTTTCTGTTTTTTAAGGGGTTCCGAATGACCTTCCTGTTTTTCTCTTTTCCTATGATTTGAGAATATGCAAAATGCTCAAATTTAAATATAGGCTCTCGCTTGCTCCTGAAGAAATGAATGTTACGTACCGTGACATGTGTCACCTTATTTAGTGCCGAACAGACCATCGCTGGATACGAGCAGACTGCAAGTGATGACCTGTCCGAGTCTGACCTCTATCTTAACACTGAGCTCTTAAATGATGCTATTCAATAAGTAAGATACATGCAGCCGGAATACACTATTCAGTTATGTGAACAACTGGACCTTCTCTAATCATCGTTCAAAGGACAAATATTCTTTCCTCTTCAGGATCGAACCCAGACTGCTTCTCCGTAATTTAAAACTGCTATTTTGTTGACCTTAGGAGGACTTTTCAGAGACTTCGATCAACGAATCAAATGAGTACAATTTACATGAAAAGGCCAGAAAAGTTTACAAATGTACATACATGGATATCAGCAGACGAGGGCAAGAAATTGCCAAAAATCTCAATTGGATATTTTCAGAAATGCAATTCAGAATACGGAAAACTTTGTTTTTAATGAAAATACATTTGTGACGTTGTCGGAAGTTGTACTACACATTAATTTCGAACTTAAAATTTGACGATGCCTTAAACAATTTTTCTCGGTAGCGTTACCAAGGGTTTAAAAAACTGTTTTTTACGAGTAATTGTTCTAAAAGCAATCCTGTTTCTTTAATATGAACTAAATAAAAACATATATCCAAGAAAGAACTATTCTTATCCCAGGCACTGGAATTCAGCTTCTAATGCAATAATTGTCCCCGTGGTTTCTATTTTTATTATTAGCTTGAAAATTATCATTCATACAAAATAAAACCTTTTATGAACTCGGAAATCAAAAACGTGTGCCTTTTTTAACTTAATTTTGGAAACGGACACCAATACATCATTCTATTTTACGACAGCAGCTAGGCAGCTTTAGATAAAGGTTGTTTTCGTTAAATCTGTCTAAGATAAGCCTTAGATTCACTTCGCTTACAGTTACTTATTGAAATCTTTTAAATTGATAAAGAAAATTTCCGATAAATCAATGCCGTTATTATTTTATTGGAGCAAAATGAGTGGCATGACCTCTGAAACCGTCTGGAAACATCTTTGAATAATTTCATAACTATAAAATCAGCCTTTTTTGTCTGTTTGAAAGTTTTAGACTTCAGTAATATAGATTTTTACCTTATGGTAGAAAAACTAGCTTCATTAGCACAACTACTAACAATTCAATATGAAAAACGCTCTCTTAGTTTAAAACCTTTTCCTAAGTTCTCAAATGCTTCTAAATTCACAAAAAGGCAGAAAACAGAAATGAAGCTTAATATTCGTAACAACCAAGGGGAGGGGAAATACAAACCAGTTTTTCTGAATCTTACGTAGAATATGAACACATTATTAAATAGCACTTGATACTCACAGTTCAGAGTTTCATTGAGAAATTAAATAAAGGAAGATATGCTTAAACATATTTAACGCTCAGGATCAAAGTTTAGAACATTCTGGGACTTATAAGCGTTCATTGATTTCTACGGTTTTTACGGAGCAGAAAATGAAAAATAAAAAGTTATCAGTAACCAAGTCTAATTCAACCGAAAAATGATTTTCAGAGTTACCTTAGATGTTAAGAAATTATAAAAACGTTAGCTTCTTTACAAAATAAACAGTAAGCTGACTAGAGAAATTGCCGCCATATATGTAAATTTGCATGCATCACCATCTCATCGTAAAATAATTATACATCAGGTTCCGAAATTACGATATACTCCAGAGCCAAAAAACTACCTACGTTTTTGAATCAGTCCTGACCGCTGGCGCTCTGACCCATCAATCAAGTTCATGGGAGGGCGGCCATAAATTTCATTCGAGTTCGATTAAATTTTATTCAACAATGATCTTTCATCCCACACTCCCTTCCGATCAAAGCGACCACTTGGGTAAGAACATACACGCGCAGCGGTTTCAATAAAATATAAATCTTTTAAAACAACGTTCGGATGATTCCAGTGTGGTCCTCTTGAGTAAAATGCGTCGGTCAGCTCAAATGTTGCCGCTGAGCAAGCTCAAATTTTCCTCTTAGCCACTTCTCTAATTATAATTACTAGTCCGCCCCCCTTTGTTTGAAATGAGAAAAAAGGCGAAATGAAAGAAAGGCTATAAAACAAAAAAAATCAATCTCTCGAAAGTTGATGCGGCCGAGTGTACACAGCGTATAACAGATGCGCCGAGTGTATAACAGATAGCTCATCACGCACATTCGGGAGGCTTGGGACAGAGAGCCCGACGGACGAACGCGGCTCGTATTATAGTATAGATTAATAATAGTCTAGCTTCAAGAGAGCCCTCTGCACAGTAAACTTCTACGCAATAAAATATTACTATCTCTGTTGAATGTGTGCTTCAGAAAATGCGTCATTTTCATAGAGCGTATTCATTTCGACAGTGTTCAATTTTGGGAAAAGTCATATTTTCAATTTCAGTAAAGTTTTTCGTTGAATATAATTTTATTCAATGCCAAATTCTTAGTGAGTTCTCATTATTTTCATTCCAAAAAGGAAAAAAATGTAGACCCAGCGGCCATCGCCATTGTGTGTATGAAGTTGCGCACGCGATAAATGCAAAACATCACAGCATGAACTAATCAGTCAAACCATAATCTACAAATTATTTTAGTTCCGAAACAGAGAAAAGGATTTAAAGATTTTTAACTCTAGGCAAGCTGCCACCGGTTAATGATTTACAAATGAACGCACTTGTGTTGTCAAATAAATGAGTTTTCATTTCGTTGTTTTTCTTTTTTCAATTTTTCTTGTTTCAATTTTGGACACATCACAAGGTTAAGGTTGTCAAAGCGCGTATTAATTTAGAATCGGCTACTAACTTACTGGAGGTGATACGATTGCAGTTTACAGAATGGTGTCCCTTTAAGATCTTTAAAGAAAGTATGTACAT
>JACJUY010002244.1:100910-112799 GCA_014220935.1 Platorchestia sp. MABIK | reverse complement strand
CGACTCCAACACCACACTGCTCTGCATGGAGTCGCACAGACGAATGAGGCGGTTGCGCAAGAGGCCTGCCAGTACGATAACTTACTCCGCGATGTTGGGCAATCCTTATATAAAACGGCAAAGTCTTCATACCGACGTAGCCTGATGTACACTGTACACAACTGAATTTGTAAACTAAAGACGCCCTCATTCGCTTCGGAAGTACATCTTTATACCGAAAAAATGAGCCTATTTTAAATGAATTTACAGAAATTAAGCACAATTTTACGTCAGGAAAATAGCGATTGAAGAGCAATTCCAAATCTCTAGACATTTTCTCAGACAACTGGCCAAAAAAAGGAAAACTGCAATACAAACATCGTACAGGGTCGATATTGTCACTGATACTGCCTGATATACATTACGTTGAGAAATGTAGTTCATTTGATTTCGAAGTAAGGTACGCTTCCTAAATTTACTCTGTATACTCTTTTGCAATAGTGAAACTTTGATTTGAAAGATTCATTCGCACTTCGACCTCCTCTTTAAAATTCATTGCTAATGTTGCATACAGAGTCTTATTACGTTCAATCGCACACAGTCTTAGTGATAATAATAATTGTTATTACTATTAAGCTTGTCATCAAAATCATGCTACATATTTTCACTCTTTAAACAAAAAAGTTAACATCGAAAGAAGTGAATAGAATCTTTAAACAAGAGTGAAATGGTACCGGATGCTGAGAGTTGCTATCGTGAAAGAACTGAGAGTACACCCATGTAAAATGTGAATGAGAATTCACAGAAAAATTTTAGCTTTCAAAACGGTATATTTTTCTCAGCAAACAACTTGAGACAAAAAACGGGACACGGTATTTTTCCTGCAAACCCAACGTCATGTGCCCAAATCTAAAGCACAATGACGGCTGCATCAAATAATTCCCGAGAATATACATCCCAAATAGATCCCGAAAATATCCCGAGAATGTGTAAAATTTATTTTCACAGCAAATAACTTGAAATGAAAAATCGTATACGGTATTTTTCCTGCAAGTCCAACGCCTCTTGCTCAAAGTTAAAGCACAATGCCGGCTGCATCAAATAATTCCCGAGAAGCGAAGTACAACTGGTAGCAGATGGACGCAATGCCGTCAGAGGCAAAAAAGGTTACGCATCAAAGTTTATGCATGAAAACGACTTAAAAGTTACCTGAAGTGTGATGACAAGAGAAGATGAACTCGAAGAGGGGAGCTGGAGCACCGTCCTGAAGCGTGGACTTTGCATTCAGCTCACAGTCGCATTTTACTCTCGCCTCTGAAGGGCGCTGAACTTTGAAGCTCCGATGGAGGAGACGCTGCTGCGACATTTGTCCTGCTCCTCTTGGGCAGAATTTTTGAGCTATTTATGTTGCCTCAGCGGTATACTCGTCATCGAAAGTTTATCAGTTGTATTTGTCACCGTCGCAGTATACCCGTCATCGAAAGTTTATCAGTTGTATTTGTCACCGTCGCAGTATACCCGTCATCGAAAGTTTATCAGTTGTATTTGTCACCGTCGCGGTATACCCGTCATCGAAAGTTTATCAGTTGTATTTGTCACCGTCGCAGTATACCCGTCATCGAAAGTTTATCAGTTGTATTTGTCATCGTCGCGGTATACCCGTCATCGAAAGTTTATCAGTTGTATTTGTCATCGTCGCGGTATACCCGTCATCGAAAGTTTATCAGTTGTATTTGTCACCGTCGCGGTATACCCGTCATCGAAAGTATTTATGTCGCCAAAACAGTTATGCTAAGCGGTATACCTGGCATCGAAAGTTTGTCAGTTGTATTTATGATGCCGCCGCCGCGATATAGCTGACATCGAAGGGTTATCGAATGGCTTGGTTACGCTTCGTGCATTGAGTATTTTACTGCTATGGATTTGCCAAATACTCAGTGGTGAAATTTTATTTGAAAAAACACAATCTTAAGGATATGTTGAAAAAAAGCAGATCAAAGCGTCGCCAAGTCAAAAGAATTTACGCTGTTGGCTGCACCGCAACAACGATGTAAATTTTCCAAAATCGAGGTTTTCAATTTTACTGACCCTTTTTTGGTCAGCAGCACTTGCAGGGATCAGCTCATTGGATCTGTTTTGTTCATGGCCACTCAGCATCTGAGACAAACAGCGTTTGTTGGAAGCCATGTCCATTCCACTTAGCAGAATGTATACCTCCGTCCCACAGCTATACATTTTACACCTAAGTTTATGAAATTAAACAGTCATGAATTGAGAGCTTACTGTAGATATGTCTCACAGTCTTACATTCAAAACCCAATCCCCATGAGATCAAACCATTATGGTTCGAGTGCGTATTGTAGAAAGGTCCCACCACTATACATTCTACGCTTAAGCCCTATGAAATGAAACTGTAATGAATTGAGTGGGTATTGCAGAGATAACTCACAGCTTTAAAATCAGCAGCCAAAACTTATGCAATTAAACAACATTCAACAGCCAAACCCTATAAAATTAAACAGTTTTGGATTCAATGCGTACTGTAAAAATGTCCCACAGCCTTGCATTCAACACCTAAGTCCTTTAAAATTGAACTATTATGGCTTGCATATTCGAGGAGTGTGATGTCGCAACGCTTCTCTTTGAGCTTGTGCATCTATTCTCAGAGCAAAACAAACTCTTATCACATACCCTGTGCCTTCCTTCGAAAATGAAACATGTACGATTCACTCGCGGAAACTTTTGAAGCATGTAGTATTCAGATAGAATTTGAAATTACCAGAAAGAATGATTTTATTACCACCCGCGGATTCCATTTAGTTCTGAAACCAACGTTTTAACTAACATTCAGTATTGAAAACACCACATCGTAAATTTCAATACTCCGTTTCAACAGGATCAGTCTGTTTATTATCATATATCATTGTGGTGCCTCATTCGGCTTAATGGTAAATAATTCTGATTTGTATCTTTTGCATGCGTGTCAACCGGGAGAGATTCTTTAAGTATCTCATTCTTGTTATGAGCTCATTCATTCATAAATTTAGATTTTATAAATGTTATCTGAAATTTTTTCACATAAATTAAAAATGCTGAGGCCGTTTCTCTCACTTGGGAATCATTTTTATCACATCGTGCATCCTTCTCGCCCGTGGCCACCTCTTGTCACTTCTCATCAGCCTCCCTCACATAGAACCCTTTCCCAGACTTAGTCCATCCTTACCTCACTTTGTTTTCTTTTCCCTCATTTCGTGCCCTTCCACTTATTCATTTCGTCCGTACTTCCCTCTTTTCGTGTTCCCTTTCTTCATTTTGTGTTCCCTTCCCTCACTTTGTGTTCCCTTCCCTCACTTTGTGTTCCCTTCCCTCACTTTGCACTCCTTTCCCTCACTTTGTGTTCCCTTCCCTCACATTTTACTTTTTCCCTACCTTGGTTCGTTCTTCCTTCAAATTAGTATCTCATTCTTTCACATTGTACTCCTTCCCGAATTGATTTCATCCTTCCTTCACTTTGTATTCCCATCTCTAACATTGTACTCCTCCCCATATTTAGTTCAACCTTCCTTCACTTCGTATTCACTTCCCTAACTCCTTAAATTTCTTTCACCCGTCCCTTACTTCGTATTCACTTCCCTCGCATCGCATCCCTTCCCAAAATTAGTTCAACCTTCCCTCACTTTTTCCCTCGTTCCCTCACTCGCGATAGATTCCTTCGAAAACTTCAAGGGCCATGGCCTCTTAGAAGTGGCCTTCATTTATTCATAAGGAAAAGCTCTCTGGCATATTTTCGCATCCACAAAAAGCCCCGCTGAGGACACGTTGGTCCTCATAGACAACCTCGAAGGTGTCTCTAGATTTCAATAGAGCGAGATAATATTCTTGTTTTATTGCGCCGTACGAGTTGTTCGCAAGCGTGCCCTAGAAAAAGACTACAAGCTTAAAACGATGACGCATAATAATGTAAACGCATGGTTCTCTTTATATACGGCCGTTCCATTGATAAAAAATGTGTTTTTGTGTGTGTGTGCTTTCACGGCAAATAGAATTGCGATTACATCAGTTACGTTGAATGTGAGCGGAATAGAAGGATGCTAGGAGGTTGGTTGTGTTTGGATTGAGGGCTCTTTTATAACCTTCGATCAATCATCTGTGATGAGAATATGTTCGTACATCTCTGGAAACGAATTAGAGCCTTTTGAACAGAAAATTTGTAATCGGTTTTAAACTATCGACTGTTTCCTTGAATAATTTTTTAACTTGCAAGTTAAACGATGCTAAATACAAGCTGAATTTTTCTTGCGTAGAGTTTGAATTTCATTGTAAATTAGCGCATTTAAAAATGTAAAAATGTCACTTGCACTGCATTCTCAATACCTGGTGGTAGTTCCAGTTCGATTTCGATACCTCGGGTCGACTGCAGTATTCTGAGAATGAAATTTTGCGAGCACGGGATTAGATCACGCGTACTGGAGTCATACTAACATTGCCTGATCATGATATAGGCACTAAGTAATAATATTCACTCATGATATTTCGTTTTATTGAAAAACAATTCGTGAAAAGACTTCAAAATAGTAAGAACCAATTTTAATGTTTTAATGCATTGATTTAAATTGTTCAAACATGTCCTTCTGAGTTAATTGTAACTCCTTTTGTTTCTCAAGTCTTTGTATGAAATTATTTGATTTCTTTGCATATCAAGCTTCTAGTTTTTGGATATTTTAACGCATTCATTTAAGTACCATTAGCATGTGAGTGATTGTCATTTTCTTTGAATTACTAGCTGTTTTAAATACCGAAGAAAAACGTTCGTTTGGGGCTCTCTGCTTGAGGATATTTTTTTGTCAATTTCTGATATAGTAATCATTCAATATTGAAATTTTCTTGAGAAGTGAAACTCACTCGAGAGTGATCCATTGTCCTGTAGCACACACATGCATTACTTTATTGCACAAATGAACTACAAGAAATATGGAAACGTATACAAATGGCTCTTTGTTTTTTCCTTAGGGCAAGCCCAAGAAGAGGCCAAAATAAGGCAGAAATCCGAAGCAGGCGTCCAGAGTGACAGAAGGCAGTTGTAATTCTGTCCGTCGGCACGAAAGGGAGAGAGAGATGCTTGCTCACGGCCTTCTCTGCGCTTGATATCCAGAAATTTCGTGCAGCTCGGAGCAACAATTTGAAGCCCGAATCATGTTAAAAAATTAAACAATGAGACAAACGTAGGTTTAATACAACGATTTTTTTACTCTTTATAAACCAGTGACCCCCCACCAGGCATGTACTCGTATTTTAAGGCAAACTTGGGTCTCTCGTCCTCCGTTTTTCGTCTGCGAATGCGATCTTTGGCCCGGAGAGCGCAAAAAGAACAGGCCTGGAACGCTTGAGGAGGGAGTGACGGACGGTGCCAGTAAATTGGTTAACTCTGCGTAAACTCCCGGCCGCCGCTACAGGATTCAATAGCACTTCCTCCAGAGGTTCAAGAGGTCGAACTCTGTACAGAAAATACCCTTTACGACATAAAGTTACTCGATTGTTTAAAGGTCACTTATTTTTTTTTAATTTAAATGTTTTCGAATTTCTGATATCTGTTTAGAAATTGAAATCTTTGAGACTTTTAAATTTTTTTAAAATTTTACATCTCACTTTTTTTTCTTGAAATTTAGAGCTTTCGAATATCTGATTTCAAGATATTGGAACTGTTGAACTTTTTCAACTTCTTGAAATAAAACCTGATCGATAATTGGATTTATTGAGACTTAAATTGATTCAATTTGTTGATTTCTAAAACTTTGATCTTTGCAGGTATTCATTTGCTGAAATTTCACAGGTACAACCTTTTGATTACATGAATTTTGAACCTTTTTAATTTTCTGATTTTTTATTGCAGCGAGGAATTTTCTGTGAGGCTTATTTTGATTGTAAATTACTTTTTCTCATATTACTTTAATTTTGTCTACTCATTGCGGTAAATATTATTTGTTTTTATTCACATTGTGTATTTGTTAACCATTTCTCACATCGATAATATACGCTATTTTTTGCGCATACGTTATAATTCAAGATGGTAAATACATTACGTAAATTTTGATGAACGATTTACAGATTTTTCGTAGCATCCACTTACATGCAGCTAGCACAACCTTCTCAACCAATTGCACTCATCATATCATTAACATGATAAAAAAATACCTCATTTTGGCACTTCTATACTCCTGATCAAATTCGCATCTGTAGGAGGCTAACTATTGACTTCAAATACGATGAAAGCTGGATCGCGTGTTGATAATCCTATCATTTACTTCAAAATTAGAAAAATACAGACAATTACTTGAGTTGCATTCACAAGGGTAGAATGTAGCAAACGGAAGCACAAGGAATGCTGTCATCTTTTTCCTTTGTGAAAAGATGAGGTTGGAAAGAGTTAATCATTAAATACTGCAGTTAATTTCTATATTTTTAACACCTAAAATACTATGAAAGGAAGACCTCGTTCTTTTTGACCTCGATTTTTTTTTACATTAAAATTAGACGTGCTTCTTGTGATGTCCTCGTTCGTGATGTTGAAATTTAAAAAGGTGAATAGTTTCAAAAGCGATAATTGAACCTATATTTAAGAATTATATTAGTCACTGAATAAGATGAGTGAGGAAACCCAAAATACTTTGAATGAGTTTCCGACCTACGTGGGATTCAAAAGAAGATGAATAAAACTGTCGTGAATTTGAGTGGATTTTGAACTTTAAAATTCGAGAGTAGACGAAAATGGCTATTGTGGATTTGAGTGATTCTAGAGCTGGACAATTAAAGAGTATATCAATATGTCAGTTGTAGATTTGTGTGAATTTTGAACATGAAAAAAGATACTGTTGAATACCTGATTGTTTAAATTATAAGAAACTTATCACAAAATATCCTAAATTGAAGTAAACTGACTGTGTTTTGAGCACAAGTTTTGGTGAGACAGATAAACAAGTTGGAGTACGGGACTAATTGCATCGACCGATCTATTTCTAGCTGAGGTCTACGAACTAACAATATCAGAGAAGATTATACGTGATGTAGACGGAAGGCCTGTGGTTATGATATTTGGTGCACGGTACAGTAAATGTTGTACATTAAAAATTGTTAGAGGTAGGGGCTGATGCACAATAGATCTTCAATTAGAGAGAATTGTTGAGCGGATAAAGAAACTTCGTTAGCATCGTACAGTGGGTTTTCAAATATGTAGAGAGGATCCAGTCTAACTTTTGCATGCATGTTTTTCGCCGCCTAAGCGATTAAATCGCTTAAATCGCTTAGGTGGCGAAAAACATGCATGCAGGTGGTGAAAAAGTTAAACTGGGGATTGCTGAGCGCATTGAGTAACATGGTTGAAGTCAAAATGAATTTAATGGTGAAACAAGGTAGGTTATTTGCAAAAAAATTAAATTGTTTTGATAAATAGGGTTGAATTGTAAATGCGTTCATGACTTACGTAGAGCGATTTGATGGTACAGGATTGAATGGACATATAAGGAAAATTTCCAGTGAGTTGAGTTAACTTGATTTATAACATGGAAAGAAGTGCTCGAAACTTTCGGTTTCGCGTGAGAAATAAAGACAGAATCACGACGAAAGGTAGAAATTAAAGTTAAGGTGTGCGAGAAACAAAATGCAAATTTTATTCAAAAATTCGTTATTCGTTAAATAATGAATATTCGTTATTAGTCGATTCCCTTTGTCTTAAAATGCGTTTCATTAATTTTAATTCTAAGGTCACCTGCAACTTTTTTGGAATTCATTCATAATTACAATCGTTACTTTTGCGAAACAAAATTGTTTTATGCTCGAGCATTTTTGCTTGTTAAATAGAGGATGCGTGGCAGATCAAAGCAAGTTATTTGAACTGTATTCACCAACAAGCTGCTGAAGTACTCGATTTTATTAACAATTACATAATATTTCATGTTTAATGACGCCTGATCTTTTCGAGTTTGTCTAGTTTTTGTAAATCAGTCTGAGGTTTTCCTGTGAGCTTTTAATTTTGTTGGAAGTAGAATTCGTCAGCAAAAGCAAAAGTTTGTATTTGGAATATATAATGGTAAGGGAAAGAGATTAAATATCTATATACATTCAACAGTTTCATGCAGGAACATATAAGCTTCGCTTCGTAGGTATCAGCCAAAATACTCGACATTTCCCAATCTTATCCAAGGATCCCCGATATTTCACAGGCTCCGCATTTAATGCCACATTCAGGATATCCGATATTTCTCAGGTACCATATGAAATAAACGATATTTCTTAGGTATGGTTTAAAATACCCGAAATTTGTCTGGTAATACCTGAACTGGCCAACATTTTTCTGAGACCACCTCCTGAAATACCTAAAATTTCACAATTAAAATCAGAAATGCTCGAAATATTTGAGTGTACCACTTTACAAGTCACATTTCGAAACGGGCGTGCAAACTGAATCGTCAGTTCCAGAACAGAAAGGGGGATCGTCATTTGGGTCAAAGTACAAGCCACTGTCACACTGAAATGGCCCGGCAATGACACCTCCAGCTCCGTCACACGCGTAGTACTGAGAACAGTCCGTCTCGTCAGGACAGTACCCTTCACAAGAGTAGGCACAGGGTTCAGGAGGAGGCAACTGGCAATTGCCATTCTGATCCACATAGTACCCGTCCGGACACGTGGTGTTCAACTGGTCAAGATTCTCCGTACAGTAGTAGGCCGTTTGGCACTCCGGATAGACTGGGTTCCATGCTGCGACCAACGCATCAGGATCGTAGCAAGAGAACGGGGGCGGAAGTGGGGTGGTGGTGGGAGACAAGGCGCATTCCCCGTGGTTGCAGGTGAAGGAAGGGTCTACCTCTGCACATTCTATGATGTCGTAAATGCCTTCCCCGTTGCACATGTCCAAGTAGTCCATGTTGTACGCGTCGCAGAAGTTGCTGTTGCACCAGCATCGGCCGGCTTCGTCCATCGTCACGCACACGGCAGTGCCGTCAAATAATTCGCACACCTGCGGTATGGAAAGCTGTTCATTCCTGCGGAAGCGATTTGTCGTGGTTTCGTCTTACTTATACAGGGTGCTTTTTAAATACGGTACCTGAAAAAACACCCTGTATAATAAAACGTCAGGTTTCTCCATAAATTTGTATACAAATAATTCTATTTTTTGTGCGTAATTTCTCTAATGTTATTTTAATGGGAATCTCATTGAATTCAGTAAATTAGTTGATCTGTCTGGGTTGGTTGGTCCGTCTTTCTGTCACGCTCTTGAATTTCCCCAGTGCACAAGTACAAGAAAGTTTTAATCGCAGGTACTATTAGGATGGATATATTTGTTTGTCATCCACATCTGTATAATTCGTCTAAAGTAAATATCAAATCCCGTCATTTTTGACGGGTCGCTTACACTCGTACTGGAATAAAAATGGGACCTTCGGAAGCGTTACATTTTGGTATTTTGGATTTAATCGTAGAATGATTTCTGGTGTGTGATAAATCAAAGAATGATTACTCATACGCTGAGGTACTCCAATACTCACTGTACAATGATTGCAGTTTGATTTGGTAGCTCATCTCTAAAGCGGCCCATAGACGATCAATTTTATTGTCAAAATAATTTACAATGATAAATATTGAGAATTTAATTGATCGTTGTTAGATATATTTATTATAGGCGTGTCCCTGTTCGGGCGCCACTTGTTAGATATATAGTTTTATTCGATTTGATAGGCTGTTCTGTTTGACGCCAATAGTTAGATAATTATTGAGGCTGGTCCTTCTTGGGAGCCACTAATAGATTATTTAGGGGGGCGAGTCCTGTTCGGCCCGATTTGACAATTATTTCGACTGGTCCTTCTTGGGAGACAGTTGATGGATGATTTAGGTGCGCGAATCCTGTTCGGCCCTATTGATAATTATTTCGACTGGTCCTTCTTGGGAGACGGTTGATAGATGATTTTAGGTGCTCGAATCCTGTTCGGCCCTATTGATAATTCGTAAGCTGGTCCTTCTTGGGAGCCAGTTTTCTTCTCGGGGAAGATAATACTCGGTTTATTTCCAGAGTTTATTGGCAAAAAAATAGTATTAGTTGCAGCAGATTTCGATAGCAGATCAGGCGGTTCTGAAATTTTTCAGGGAGCTTTTTCAGTCGCTCTCCGTTAGGCTGTTCGAAATTCCAGGGATCGGACCAGTTGAATTTAGTCGCGCTGTCGAATTTCGGACAAGCCGGATTGAAGGGGATTTGGCGAGTACCTATGATACTCGAATTAAATTTTGACGAACATTATTTCTAAAGATACGAGAATATCCATACTGGCGCGGGGCCTAACAATCGTCTGTGGGCTTGAATGACAACAGTCAATAAATTGACTTTAAGGGCGACAAAAAAATCTCATCAATATATCGAGTCAATGATATTGACAATTAAATTGATCGTCTATGGGCCGCTTAACGTGAGCGTGTTCAGAAATTGGAAGATAGGAAGAGTTAAAATAATCGTAACTCGGATACGCTGGAAAAATTCATCCACATGGCCTCGGACAGAGATTTTGAAGTAAAAATGTCAGTGTTATCACAGTCATTGGTTTGAAACTTGTGTGCTTCTTAATGAGAAAAATATTTTGCACTGCTGAAATACTGCACTTAAGTAAAAATGTTAGTATTCTGAATTAAAAATTGTAATGTTAACACAGTCATTGGTGTGAAACTTTTGCTCTGCTAAAATAAAACAATTGTTTTGCACTGCAGAAATACTGCACAGGTTTCACTGATATACATAGTGATACACTCATTAGTCACCACTTAAGTGTTTCTTGCCTAGGGAGAAACCTTTCAGAGCCTGGGGTTTCTTCCCGTTGGGAAAATGTAGGAAGCCTCGATTTCCATTTCAATACTTTACACAGTTTAATCAATTTAAACCATTTATTTACCACAAGCGATACAACGGTATATTGTTTCTTAAGTCCTGTACACTGGTGACTGAAATAGATATCAGCTCAATTGGAGCTAAGAGTTATTACGTGCAGGCTTCATTTATAATGTCTTTAAAATTAATGTGTAAGATGATATTCATCAATTTGACTGGAACAGAAAATCTTTTTGCCGAAAATATTAGGGTACGTTTGTGATTTGATTGGAGAAAAATTACGCTAACTCAAAAGACCGTTATTACTCTCTGTAAAATTTTTTTACAAATAATGAGAAGTTCGTAGCTGGAGTATTTACGAGCTCGTTATTTTAAAATGAGAAGACATTTTTTTCCTTAGCTCAGTAAATTTTCCACATGAAGTTTGTTATCTCTCTATTTCAAATGATCGATCATTTTTATCCTTTGATATGCTTGGTTAGCTGTTCGTTTCATTTTAAATAGTAACAGTCTTGAGAATCTGTTGAGATTATCCTTAACAATTTGTTTAGCATTGTCTGTAACCCTCCAGGAAACTCATTACGACGGTTGGTACTTATGTTTAATTTTAAAAAATAGGTTTTTAAATTTTTTCCTTCCAGAGAAACTTGTTTAAATGTTTGATGCTTCGTAAACTTCCCATTTTTTATTTTCCTTTGCAGCATGTTAATATTCTGAATTGAAAATTGTATTATTGACACAGTCATTGGTGTGAAACTTTTGCTCCGTTAAACTGCAGAAACGTAAATACCCCACGCAATCAAGTACTGCCAGGTTTATTAGATTTTAAGAATTAAATAAAATATTTCCAGTAAATCTCTCGTATGAACGTGTAGGCTGTTTTAATTTTTTGGGGGAATGTAGTCAATCAGATTTTGTTTGAGGAAATACTCAAAATTTCCATGCTCAAAATCTTAGACACAAGACATCACAGACCTGGATGATGAAGCCGAAGAGTGACCTTTATGAGAATTTTTTTCAAAAAGGAAAAAAATCTCACGAGG
>JACJUY010002244.1:63151-93688 GCA_014220935.1 Platorchestia sp. MABIK | reverse complement strand
CAGCCTGCAGTGCACCTACGCAGCCTACAGTGCACCTACACAGCCTGCAGTGCACCTACACAGCCTGCAGTGCACCTACACAGCCTGCAGTGCACCTACACAGCCTGCAGTGCACCTACACAGCCTGCAGTGCCCCTACACAGCCTGCAGTGCACCTACACAGCCTGCAGTACACCTACACAGCCTGCAGTGCACCTACACAGCCTGCAGTGCACCTACACAGCCTGCAGTGCACCTACACAGGCTGCAGTGCACCTACACAGCCTGCAGTGCACCTACACAGGCTGCAGTGCACCTACACAGCCTGCAGTGCACCTACACAGCCTGCAGTGCACATACACAGCCTGCAGTGATTAAGCATATTTATTCATCAATCACACATTTTTTATTATATAATACTGCGTTTATTTTGTCTTTAACATTGCCTAATTTCGCAAAAAGGAAGCATAATTCAATTTTAAATGAAAATACGAAAGCATTTGTGACAACTTCCGCTTGATTTGTCAGGAAGAAATCTGCCGCGTTACTACTTATTCAGAAACCATAACGGAGAGAGCTGGTGAACTTGTAAATGCTTTCGTTTTGAAGTTGTTTTCCACTTTCGAAAACTTTTTATCATCCCCTTTGATATTCCGAAGATATTTTCCCAGCTTGTTTTAAGAATACTCTGCCTTTAGTGACTGGTTTACCATAGGAATGAAGTGTTTTTTTAATTCCCAGGCATAACATTGTATTTGATGTAAGCTCAGGCTTTAAAGATTCACAGTGAAGCTGAGCAAGCCTTTGACTAATGATATTTAATTTTCAGCTTTATTTCCAGCGCTTTCTGTAGCACGTTCAACCAGCCGATTGGCCTGTAGTCGATTTCGTTTTCTTTTCGAAGACTTATTGTCACTTTCAGTCAATGACATCGCATTATGATCTCAGCTTATAGGGATTCCATTTTCTCATCAATACAAAATAGAATTTAATCACTTGTTCAGTTGTTAACATCACATTCCAATACTACCCCATTTGTGATTTTGGTGTTCCTCCGATAGAAAATAGAAGTTAATCTCGTTTTCAGTTATTGACATCACATAGAATTTAATCTCCGGTTCAGTTGTTAACATCTCATTTCGGTCCTAACCCATTCGTGATTTTGTTTTCGCATAAACACAAAATAAAATTTAATCTCGTTTCCAGTTATTTGCATCACATCTCAGTCCCAACTCATCGGTAATTCCTGACGATCAAAATACGCAGTTACTCCCTACGTTAAACCTGAGACTTTTTACGGTATTTTGGAGTGAATGTAAGAGAATTAAACAACTTTAAACAATTCAAAAAATTTACTTACCACAAGTGATTTAAATTTATATACCACAAGCAGAAGATTGTTTCTTAAGTCTAGTACAATGGACACATTTGAGTATAACTACTTGGGGGTCCGAATAAGTTTATAACTAACATTAATTAATTAAAACAAACATTAATGAGCAATTTCGAATTCCTACTTGCATATTTTTAAATGATTTTAGAACTTCTCAAAAAGTGTGTCCGGGATTCTTTTTTTAATCTCACATACAAAGCTTGAACACCACCAATATTAATTGTATCTAACGGTACATTTCCCATTTCAAATTATGCAGCAGTACAAAATTAGTTTTGAAGCAATTTTCCTTGCCCACAACAAGTTTCACTTAAGATCTTCAATATAATCACTCGTCATTTCCAGTCACATTTCCGAGCGAGTTTCACGCTTTCATGACCACAAAAATGGCAAATGCGGAGGCTTTTTCTGATCATCAAATCCTCATCACAAGAAAACGATTCCGTCAAATCTATAGAGAAATCCTTTCGTTTAGCTGAATCCTTTCTGAAGCCCGCTCGAGGAAATCAGCTCGACGATTCTTTTTCTTCTGAGTCGTTTGAGAAGATCAAAGGAAAATTTAGGAAAGACTTGGGGGATTCACAGGCTACCTGATTTTCCTTGGTAACTGAAGCCCTATGAAAAAAGGGCTTTCGGACAACTGGAAATTTTGTCCCTCGTTAAAATTGGACAACGGAAGAAGAATTTACCGCTTAATTACCACGGACAGATCTCATGGCTTCTAAAACACCTAATAAGTTGTAGCTTTCCCATTTTGTTGGGCCGCTTATGGAGTTATTGGCTGATTCTTTCCCGGTTACTGGAAGTTAACTCTAGTTTCCTTCAACGCAAACACGATCCCTCACGGTTGCTAGTCGTTAACTTTTGTTTCCCTCTCTGTAAACTGTGAATTTTCTTTGCATCTTAAATTCTACATGTATATTCGAAAAATGCGTAGGGCATAACAGCCGTAGGGAAAACTAGGTACAAAAAAAAATTTAATGGCTCCATTGGGTAATAAATCTTGAAAGCCAGCTTTATAATAAAATTAAAATTAAAATAAAAAACTGCTACACAGTGGATAAAGTTCACCTGGAAACTCCAGCACATATGATCAATATTGGCAACACTTCACAACAGAACCATTTTCCTACTTGCTTCTAAGGCACTGATTTTTTCCAAACATTTTGCACAGTTTTCCTTTGCTCCAGACGCTTACCTCTGAGTCATTCCATAAAATTTGTGATAACTCCCAGGGGAAACATCGTTCAGAAAACTATGTGCAAGTTGTGAATGATCTGCTGAGTCATTATCATGGTATGGGAAGTAACATGTCGCATGATCCACTCTCATTTGGATTTTCTTACAGAGAATCTTAGTGATGGGAGTAATAAACATGACGAGAGATTCCATCAGGATATTTCAGTGATGGAGCAACGATTCATAGGAAAGAAACCCTTGCATCTTGGCAGACTACTGCTGGATTATAAAAAGAGAAGCTAGCACTCCACACGAGAGGCTTAAAAAGACAAATGTTGTTTAAACTTACAGGTGCTTGTCTTTCATTCATAGCCTATAATATTAAAATATTGTTCATGGTACAGTATTATGATGCCTAATCTGTAGGAATGAAGGTCAGATCCAGAATCAGGCAATTTTTTACCCTAAAACAGGTCTTACGTAACTGGTATTACATTTTTTAACCTGAAGTTTGTTGCTCAGTTATACACGTTATAATTTCAAAAAGATTAGTATTGCTTCATCAATGTTAGTCTCATTATTGTCCTGTTGATAAATGTTCAATATTGGCAATAATTCTTCTAGAACAGGGTACATTGTTCCCAAATTTGATTAATTTACTCAACGATCTGAGTAAGTTTCGGCCTGCGGCTTGGTACAAGTAATAAAGACATTTTCTTAATGAGAAACACCGGGTAAAGATGAGATAAATCGAAAGTAATAATCTTAGTGGAAAAGTCAGTTCAATCATCGTGAAGAGACTCGTATTATCAAGCAGCGTAGCAGAATCTGATGAGACAAGTGTAGACTTCGTAATGATTGAAAGGAAAGATTTAAACAGAAAAACATTTGTGGAATTTCAGATTTGTTCGTGGCTTTCGTGTTTTAGATGATCGAAGTTGAAGTCACCGCAGATTATTATATTGTACTACTTGTTAAACTGCGGCATAAAACAATGGAGTTCACTCAGGAAAATTTCCGAGCAGGCTGTAGGACGTTCATAAACAGTTTCAATAATTATAATGAGTTTACCATTTTTTGGCAGTTCTATGTATGGTCACGATTCATAATTGCACTTGCAACGATTCTCGAAGCCATGTGTTTAGATATGCACTTGAGCCTTTGTCACTATCACTGTTATTACGTAGTGAATGGTAGTAATAATAGTTCTACATCTAAATCATGTCTTTAGATGAGTCATCTAGCCGACTTTCGATGAAACAATGATAACATGCATACGATAACATTGAAATTAGGCTTCACTTTTTTATCTGAAGCCTTTCAGTTGTGAAACATTATTTAGTGACTAATCATCCGAAATATTAAATTAGTACGATTTTAAATAAATCTATTCACATCGTATGTAGTGTTTGGAAAATTCCATATTTTAGATTTAAATTTTACCCCGTGTTGGTTGGTTGAATATTTCTTAATACTTTTCTTCAAGCTACTCTTGAAGGCCAAGCGCTTAAACTCAACTAACTCTACAAATTTATGATACATTGAAGATGTTTTTAGCAAATCCTTTCTTAAAAAGCTGTGTTTTGCATTCAAGCGCTGCAAATAGAAATGCGCTTCTCCTGCCAATTTAAGCGCAAAAACACGAGCACAAAGTTTTGTAAGAAACGACTGGCAAAAGACATTCTTTAAGAAAATGACAGCTCATTCAAAATTTCAGGAAACGTAATCCAGGAAACAAAAAATCTTTTTCCTTTTGTTCCGATAACTTTTTACTGGAACAAAGTTCATGTCTGAAACTTTTTGACACTATAGAAAACTTTCTCTTTTCACATTGATCCATTTATGCTGCGACAAAGTTAATCTCTGAAACGCCCTCGAACACAGCGTAGAACGTTTCTTTTTTTTCTTGTATCAAACAATCTTGGCAGCAACCAAATTCATTTCTGAAACGGTCTTCAATACAGCGTACATAAATTCCTGCTACTCTTGTGCTGACCAATCCTTGCAGCAATCTAGTTCATTTTTGAGACTCCGACAGATGAACTAGACTCCAACACAGAGTAGTGAAATTCCTCCTCCTCTTGTACCGATCAATCCTGGCAGCAAGATCATTCATTCTTGAGATTCTTTGTAACACAGCATTCTGAAATTCATCCTCTTCTTGTACTGACCAATGCTAGCTGCCACGTATTTCATTTTTAGAATTCTTTCCGACACAGCATTCTGAAATTCTTCCTTCTCTTTTCCCGATCAATCCTTGCAGCAATGTCATTCATTCTTGCGATTCTTTCTGACACAGCAGCCTGGGCTTCATCCTTCTTTTGTCCCGACCAATCCTTGCAGCAACGAAGTTCATCTCCGAAACCCTCTCCGTCCGAACATTTTGAAATTCTTTCTCATCTCGTGCCGACAAATCCTTGCAGCAACGAAGTTCATCTCCGAAACCCTCTCCGTCCGAACATTCTGAAATTCTTTCTCATCTCGTAGTGAGCAATCCTTGCAGCAACGAAGTGCATATCCGACACGGCGCTCCGACACAGTCTCCAGCCGATTTGCCCCCGCTTTCATGCCCGGATCTCGCTGTCCATATCTCTAGGAGTTCGTCTTTGAAAATTTCCCAGAGGAATATGCAGGCTTTTGTGCCTGTGATGTACCGCCCCCGCCTGAATACCCTCAAGAATGCATGGATCATTCATTACAGTTGCCTTGTTTATGGACGCCGTCGTTGCTCGATGTGCCGGGCGCCGCCTCAAGTGTACTGAAATAAAGGTTTTTATTCAAGAGACTGAAGCATCGGGTGCTTTTCCTAGCAAATTTCTTACCCTGAGCTTCGTGGGAACGATCGTGCTGAAGAAAACAGCTCTTGCTTCACGAGTGGCATTGAGATACATGTATTTGTTAGCTTTATTCTAGTCCTTTGATCGTAACAACGTGTAGTTCAGTGTGCCTTGCGGCCAGCGTTTTATTGATAATCAGCTTTTGCCCTATAGAGGCATCACTGTTGCGCTTTTATTATCTGAGAATTTCTCGGTGTACTCGGTAGAGACGCCTGCTAAGGAAGATTAAATTTCCTTCGAATGAGAAACTGCTTCTCAAATTTTTAAAGGTAAAGTCCATTTTTACAGTTCGAATAAAAGAAAGTCCAAAATTTCGGTATTCAAAATCGCTTTTGTTGCATCCATCTGACGACGCATTTACTGCAAAATTAAGTGAATTTTGGAATCATGCTTTCAAGAAAATTTAGTAAAATTTACATAGTTTCGCAAAAGTTGTTTTGGTGGACCAGTGATCAAAATTACGTCGTTATTCTAATGACGAAATTGAATGTAAGCGAATTTTTCTTCAGATCCCATTGTGAGGAAAGGCCGACAGATTAATGAAAGGGCGACAGTGGATTCTAAATAATAATCCATGCCATTTTTTAGCTAAAATTTCAGACTTCCAAAACTTTGGTCTGATTGCCCAGGTTGTAAATAAAAGAAAATGTTAAGCCCCCGTCTTATTGTCCCGATTGTCCGAAGCATCAACAGATACGTATACGGTACGCTCCGAGTGGTTAATATCAACAGTAACAATACAAAAGAGAAAGAACTGAACTTTTAAGGGAATCTTGCTTTACTGTCGAAGTCACGCATGTTTTTGGAATTTTGTTGTGTTTCTGGTTAGAAATTTACAGGAGAAGATACTCGTGTTCAACGAAGAAAGCTGTATGACGGCCACATCCGAATGTAAGTAACCAACATGCAACAAGGTTTTTACTTTGAATGTAACTTAAAAAATATAAAGGTAATTTTCTGACAGTAAATGAACGGAAAAACTAATGCTCAATAAAAGACCAGCTACGAAATGCATCTTTTCAAAGTCACTTATTTGGAATGAAACACGTACTAGCATGAAGACGATATTTCTGATAGTAAATGATCCAGAAATTCAAAACGAAATAAAAGACCAGCCACGTAACATATTTCTTCAAAAGCCCTTAGTTTGAATGAAACACTTAAACGCAATTTTTCTAGCAATAAGTGGTCACGAAATGCGGAGCTCACTAAGATTAACTACGCAGTTTTCTAGCAATAAGTGGTCACGAAATGCAGAGCTCAATAAGATTAACTACGCAGTTTTCTAGCGATAAGTGGTCACGAAATGCGGAGCTCAATAAGATTAACTACGCAGTTTTCTAGCAATAAGTGGTCACGAAATGCAGAGCTCAATAAGATTAACTATGCAATACAACTCTCAAGCAGCGCTAACGGAACGATCACAAAAGATTACATTGATGCCCTTTAAACTTGCGGAGCGATATTGCTCAAACTTTTTGACCGAAGTTGAAGATACAAGAGCACTTTTTTCGGCAGTGTTCGAATGATTTGATGCTCGTAGAATACTGATGAGCTGAGAGCTCATCGTGAGTCAGCTCAGAGCTTATGAATGGATAGATCGAAAACAATAAAATAAAATCGATTATATAGATGAAATGGGACAAGCCTCTGGAATCCTCACCGACATAGGTTGGGAAAGGAACAAATAGATATAACTGAAATAATTCTAAAATAGAAGAACTAAGTGAAATGGATGCCACTGCTAATACTGAAGAAATATGTGGAGTGGAAGAAATACACAAAATAGAACAAAGAACAAAGCGCACGACCATGAAAAAAAAACAGATTAGCTCGTAAACTCGTCGGGCAACAAAATTTTTGGTTCTTAAATCCTGTTCTTGAAATGGCATTTAATTTTTAAATTTCATTTTAACTGGAAATGTAAACTTTGCTTTCGGGAGTCAGAGCGTTCCCTTTTGACTTCGAAAGAAGTCTTGCAAAGTACACCAGTGCAGAAATATTGATGGTTATTTCGTGAATATTGATAGTTACATCAATAAATATTGATAGTTTCGTCAATCTTGACATGCAATAAAGTTCAAAATTTCACTGATTTTTTGACAGGATTGGATAGCGTTATTTCACAGCATATTATTTAACTGGATTGTTTGATAGTGGATGATTTTACTGAACAGTTTGACAGGATTTTTTGACATTATCTTTTGATGGCTGATCGTTTTTCAGGAGGGCTTGGCTGTGGATTGTATTACAGGATTAATTGACATTTGAAAGACTAAAAGCGTTGGTAAGGAAACTAATAGAGCTGATTGTTCGGTAAGGTTATTTGACAGGAATGTTTTGAAGGATTATTCAACAGTATTTTTTAACAAATGGTTTTACAGGTTTTTCGACAACAATGTTTACAGGTTTGTTTAACAAGATTGTTCGAAAGAATTGTTTGACAGGATAATTTGAAAGGATTTTTTTACTGTAGAATTTGACAACATTACTTTACAAAATTGTTGTGACTGATTGCTTGAAAGAATAGACTACAAAATTATTTTACATTCGATTGCTCGGAAAGATTGTTTCACGGATTTTAGAGAATAGGTTGACAGGAGTCTTTACCAGGAAAATTGTCATCTCTACGCGAAGAACTCAATTCTCATTTTTCATCCTCACCGGAAAAATTCGCCTGAAAAATTTTTTTTCGTGGATTTAACAGACAAATCCTAACGTAAAACTCCTTAGCACGTATATATTGTCGAAAAATGTTTCCGGAAATTACACGCACATGATTTCTTCCACCAGCGGCTCTTCATCTTACCAATTCTCACCACAAAATTGCCCTCAGATGATTCTAGTCCCATGAATCTTCCTCGGAAAATTTGTGCAGAGAAAGACAAATCTCATGAGTCTCTAAAGAAACATTTTCTTCAGATGATCATCATCCAAAAGTATCGTTTCCAAAATATTTTTACCGGAATGTTTGCATCCTAAATGCACCGCAGAAAAATTTTTCCAAAAAATTTTCATGCCATTAATTGCTACCGGAAAGTGGCACAGCAAAATCCTAAAAGTGCGAGTCCCCTTAGGAAAATTGCACCAGAAAATCCAAATCTCGCGCGCCCCCACTGCAAAATGGCCATGGAAAATCTTAAGCCTGCAAGCCAAGGCCCCACGGGAAAATCCTAATCCCGCAAATCCCCACCGGAAAATTGCTCTGGAAAATCCTACTCCTGTGAGCCCCCACCGGAAAATTGCTCTGGAAAATCTTAATCCCGCAAGCCCATACTGCAAAATTGCCATGGAAAATCCTAATCCCGCAAATCCCCACCGGAAAATTGCTCTGGAAAACCCTAATCCTGTGAGCCCCACCTGAAAATTGCCCTGGAAAATCTTAACCCTGCGAGCCCTCACTGGAACATTGCTATGAAAAATTCCAATCCCTCGATTCCCCGCTGGAAAATTCCAATCCCTCGATTCCCCGCTGGAAAATCCTAATCCCGCAAGTCCCCACCAGAAAATCCTAATCGTAGAGATCAAAGCTTCTCGAAAATTCCTCCTCTGCATGACATCGCTGAGCACATCAACTGCACGCAACAAGCTGAGCAAACTTGCCGGAAAGCTTTCTAAGTACGTGAAAGAAACTGATGACGACGGACTGATAGAAAAAGAGTCCCCTTGGATTTGAAAGACCTCTTTACGACTGCAAAAAGCAACGTCAATTTCAATGAAAGCAAAAGCTTCCAAGAAGATTTGAGTCGGGAAAAAATCGACGACCATTGCGTGTGTGAGAAGAAAACTTTTTAAGCTCAGCACGGTTTACATTTTTCCTACTCTGTAATTGTACGAATGTTGTGGGGAGACAGATCTGCTTATGAAATTATACTCTTAGTTGTTTGAAATGAAAATAAAATTAAAAACTCACGAGTTGTCGAATAAAAAATCGGAAGAAAACATGTGAAGGTAGAGTAAGGAAAACAAGAGTGGAGAGTAGCAGGAATAGTAAACGAGAGTGAGAGGAAGGCAAAGAAAGAGAGAGAAGAGTGGCAGAGAGAATAGTGTGAGGGGAGAGGAATGGAAAAGAAAGTGAAGAGTTACTTTGGGAGTAGGTGAAAGTGAGGGGAGAGTGATAAGGAAAAAAGAAGAAGTAAAAGGAGAGTAAGTGGATGGGAATTGGTTAGAACAATAGGGAGAGCAGCCGAGGGGGTCTAAATATGGATTTAAGTTTGGTCGACCGGTTTTTGAGAGTACTTCTGGGTCGCTAGTAAACAGCTCCTAGTTAAAGTTTGATGAAATACAGTATCCAGTTTACACTAGCTTTCATAGACGGAGCAGAAAAAGCTCTGCTCTAGCCATCTGCCAAAATATCAGCAGAACACAATTACCGACCACTGACTCTGCGGGTAGCCCCTCCCTGTCGCCGCAGCTTTTACGATCTGCCCCTGGGCTAATTTGCACCTAAGCTTTGGGTTTAGGTGCGTCTTCTCTGCAACGTATTTTAGGCGAACAGGCAACGGGAGGACGAGAGCCCAAGCTCGCCATCACCGCGCTGCTTCGCTCTGCCGTCGCTCTTCGGGTGGTCTTGGGCTGGAGATGGGAATCCTATGCATCTAGGACAATGATTACGAATTACGAACTTAGATACTTTTTTCCATGGGAAGAGTTACCTCTGATTTGCAATGTACATTTGAAGAACAAATATTTAGTACTTAGTCATTGAATGTCTGTTGTTCCTTAGATAGAGGAGATCAAAGAGCTAATGATATATCCTATAGTCTTGATATAGAAAATAAGATGGTCCAAAAGTGTAACATAGTCAGAGCGCCACGTTTTACATTTTGATTCCAATCTCGTTCATCAGTCTATTTCCCAACAACAATTCGTTGATTAGGTTCACTTTTGAATCGACCTCAAAGCCCAATACAGATGTCAATAATTTTACCCACTGTCAATTTTATCTTCGCTTTAGATATTGATGAATAGCAGCGAGAAAAAGCTGCTCAGTTTTTTTCATTTGGAAATTTTTGTGCTATATTTCAACAGATGCACTAGCCTTTGCACTTCCACAAGTTTGGAGTTCATTCACAATTTATGTGTACAATTTATGAGTATATGTGTTCTGTTTCAACAGATGCACGAAGCCTTTGCACTTCCCCAAGTTTGGGGCTCATCCGCAACTCAACTTACGAAACAATTCGAGTCTTGAGCTAAAAATAAATGCAGAATGAAACATATCCTTCACATTTCAGTAGCGTTGTAAAAAATTCAATGGATGAAGTACTAGCCCAAATTACCAGTTGAAATTCAAATCCAAATACTCAAAAAGGTATTTTTCAGATTTTGATGGAGAGCAGTATCTTTGTCAGCGAGATCCTCTCAGAAATAAAATCTACTTGAGATGATATGCTAGGCCTCTCGAACTAACCAGCAAACCATATCAATGTAGTTTTGAAACTCTTTCACGGAAAAATGGCCTTCCATATCTGAGTTCCACTACACGTACTAGATCACATTTCAAAGTGATTCATTAAAATATGTGAGGTTTCAATAGTTAAAAGGTCCGTAAAAAATGGTTGCATTCAATCCATAGAGATTCCTTCTATAGCCTGTGAAAGCAAAATAAATTCCAATCATATCCTCAACAGGGATTTGCTTGTGGAAAAAAGCACTTTTGACCAAGTCCACGGAGGCAAAAAAAAACACACATGGCCAATCAATTTGAAAGAGCCATTTTTGGAACAGCAAAGAGCTACGTCAAGCTGAGGGACAGCGTCAGTCAGGTTCATGTACATCATGCTTTAGCTTTGATGTGCGCCGAGCTTTGGACTTGTTAAGCCAACGTTTGAACAGCTCTGATGCCTCAAGTGCTCGCGCCGCACCCTCTCTCAGTGCTGCGATTTCCATAAATGCATGAGAACGGTTGCAAAAATTAGCGAATACGGTTTCAGGTCTGCCCAGCCTAGCTCTAGCAGACCAAGGAACCTTTTAATAACTTGGCAAATGCACCGCGTACTTTGGAATCTGCATCAGCATGTGTAAAAGTGGTTTTATTAATTCATTCACTCGACTCTTTTGAGTCAGATAAGCATCAATGTGTTTTGGGTTGTTTCTGAAATTATCTCCTTGAAAAAACTGAAAAAATTTTGCGAATGCGTATTTTGAGGCTCATTCAGTATTACGGGCTTAATTTTTGCGAATCATAGGTAAATGCCTTTTGCAAAATGTAACTTTAACTTTTTCTACCCACTCGTTGGAACTTGAGTTTCTTTCTCCTCGCAAAAGTAAATTTTTCATGTAGAAAATGCACTTTCTTTGTTACAACTGCCAATAAAAAAAAACCTGGTGACCTGAAATATTTCCTTCAGATGTGCTCAGTGTGATGCTACTTTGCTTGCTTCTCATGAAAGAAGCAAGACTAATTTTTCAAACTGGATGCAAGTCTCTGAGTCTTGAATATTTCATATTTCAAAAAGTGCAGGAATGTGGAGTAGCTCTTTGCCTTATATAATGAAAATGGATAATTGGAAATGGCGAATTATGCCAGGCTGCTGTCAAGTAAATGATAAAATCAATTACCATCAGACTGCAGCATCAGATGATAGAAAATAAGACCATACAGTTACATAGAGCCAAATAAAAATACCACAGCCCAATTTGGAGTAAAATTTCGCGATGATCAACTTAGGAATACTTTCTAATATGTGCGTGTGTAGTATTGAGATAATATAAGAAAATATCCCTAGCCCATCTCTGATTAACCTTTAATTGAATACTGAATTTATTAAGCACATAGCCAGGAATTCCATGCATAACTTCTTAAACTTAGTTTTTTTAACAAAGCATAATAGTAAGAATACTTTCACCCACTCATATGCGCATTTATGTTCAATCCTTTGAAACTTTCGTACTTTAAGAATAGTGCTTAAGTGTCATTTTCAACACAAATCTCACCCTTATGTGTCCAATTTTATTTCTACAGTGACAATTATTTCACTGTGATAGTTTTTCAACAAACAAAACTAGCGCAGGAGAAGCGCGCTCTCTCCGCGCGACTCAATTTTCTTTTACGGCCGAAGTGAGATTTTTTCACGCACCTGTGAGATCCAAAAAGCCTTCGATGATCACAGAATCGCCATTTCAGGTAACACTCGGACGTCTTCCGCTAGTAAGCTTCCGAAAAGGCTCTAAATTTCCAGGCTGAGAAGCGTCTCTTTTTTATGGCACCTAAATCGATTGCATCTTTGAAAATTTCCGAATTCGTTCGTATTCGGGAGCAATCTGAATTCATTCCTTTATTATTTGAGTTGATCGAGGCCCATTTTTATGCTTTCATTCGTGTCAGTCAAGCGGCAAAGTCTCAAAGAAAATGTGTCTTCAGGAACAAAGGATTCAATTGAGCAAAGTTGAGCAGTTCGCTTCCGGACGATCTAGCGGGATTCCCACTAACGCCGAACAATAGTTGGAATTATCTTATGTAGCTACCGGCTGCGTCAGGCGAGAATAGTCGTCAAGTCGTCCGCATCTTCGCAGTATTTCCTCTAATTTCTCGTCTCAAACTGAAAATAAACTTTGCTGATTTTTTTCGGACAAAAACATACTGTACTAACTCCTGACGAATTTTGCTGATTTTTTCCGCGCGTAAAAGTACCTTAAGGAATATTTTTTAGCAGTTGTCTTAGTTCAGCATTATTTATAAAAAGGTGAACTGTTTCAACTTTTCCTGTATATCACATGAAAAACACTGACGCTTTAGCTTTTCCAATTATTTCTCAGCAAATATTCTAATCTAGTGAGTGCAGGTAAAACCATTTCCTGCACTATTCAAAAATGTGAATGAAAACTTTCACCCAGAAAACGGAACTTATTTGAAGCGTGAAGTCTAGAGTAAAGCACTTCCATTAAAGAAGGATAACATTGGTATAAAATGTAGTGGTTGCGTAGTACAAAAAGGACATAGTGCTCAAGCGTAGTAATGAAGTATTTTCCTGGCTTTCTGTAATTTGGTTTGTGCCATATCTGACACACGATGCAGGAAAGAGTATTATTCCAGCACCTGCCAAAATCAAAATGTTTGCTCGTGTTATAGAGTTGTATACTCGAATGACACCAAGATTTTAACACACTTTGAAGTTCGAAAAAAGTAATATTAATTTCACCTCAATAAAGAGTAGGTTACACTTTATAGTTCTCCTAAGAAAAGCAATAAGAGATGTATTAACTGTTTTCTTCAAGATTTAAAAAATTAACAGAACCCCAATACATAGGTAAAACAATTGCATTTCCTTTGCAGCTTTATGCATTAAAATGATTGTTTTTTTTCATATTTTTCTCACCATATTTGGACTAGCTCATTCTGGAACTTCAACTGCAACCAGCTAACGTTAAAACAGCTGCAGGACAGCATACTGATAGTACTGTATACTGTGGTCATGACTGTGGTCTGAAAACCTTCTTTATATTGTGTCGAGTGAATTTACTCTACATCTTTGAAGCCAAAAAAGGTCACTTTTGTTTCGCCATCACCGGTTTTATCTTCTATAAGTAATTTTATTCTCCCGTGAAAATTGTGGTAAGTATTTAGTAGGATATGATTCTCAGAGGGCCTTCGTAATGGTCGCTTTTCATTGCATTTATTCTCGTTCAATAAACTTTGCTGAGCGAGGTTTTTCACTAATAGTCATGTTCTCAAGTCTTTGCAATACGCTTCAAACGCCTTATCGTTCCAATCGTGCTGTAGAAATAATTTCTCGGTTTCTTTACCTGAAGAGAGAGAGTGAGTGAAACGCAAGCTCAATGAAAGAAATGCTACCTCAGTTCTCATTTAAACCTCTTACACCCTTTTTCCGGATGTCATAATCACCAGAGTGGCTGCACAAGCTCTCGTGAAAATGCTGTGAGGGCCTGAATGGTATCGAACCAAGATCTTCGTTTTCAATATCGTAAGACTTGATACCTTTATCCTTAAGCTCTACGAAGTTTCATTTCCACCTTAACTTTAACAGACATTTTCCTTGCATTTCTCTGTGACAATTTCATGTTTTCTTCTACTTCTCTCCCTTGTTTTCTGACTGAGCAACTTCCTCAAAAGAATTTGCCGTAGATCTAAGGAGATCCTGGTAATTAGAGCTTGTGCCAAAACTATTTTCTGTCTCCCGAAAATCATCATTACTCCTTTCATTTATGCAAAAGCTTAGCTCCTTTGTCTTTGTGTGGGTATGACGATGATGACATTTTTGCTCGGTGTAATGTGATTTGATAAAACATTCAACTGAGAGAATATTGTAGGACGTTTCACTCTAGAAATAAAGATAAAGGTTTGAAATTTGGTGTGACATAACTGGTAGTTACCGAAAACCATTTGTAAGGACTAGCGTCGGTTATTGCCGATGATTTTTTGCATCGGTTATCGCCGGTTATTTTCGGTTCTTTCGAAGTTATGGTATCTAAAATTATTTAAATGTCGAATGTTATTTATTTTAATTCATTTTATTATTTCGGCACGGCACTTCAAGTGACCTACTCCACAATTTACTTTATTTGGGTAAGTTATCCAAATTTTGCAAAAATTGTTTCAATTTGGACTATTGTTCAGACTAAGAGTGATCGAGGAAATTTTGAAAAGTAAGCTGATCAGCGACATAATTGATTCTTAAAAATTTCGAGTCAACAGATTAGGACCTTCTCTGTAAAATGAAGGATTTAAATTAGCGTGATAAAATTTACAGTTTAGGACCTGCTTTATCAAATGAGGGGCTTAAATTAGCGTGAGGAAATTTACCGTTTAGGACCTGCTCTGCTTTATGGATCATAGAAGAAAACCCAACTTTAAATGCAAATAACTCTGCAGTGAATGAAGATAATATAGTTAAGTTTTTGTATTAGGGGAACAAAAATGTTTTCCCTAAAAATATAGAGTCACATTACAATTGATTGGATCAGTAATGAGATAAATAATAGCTGTAAAAACATGAGATGCACGCGACATTTTAATGAGGGTATATATGAAACAAAAGTTAAATGGCCATTGTACTATTATTATAAAAAAACGAATTATAACGAGAGCTTCATCGAGAAACTCTCTGTTCAAATTTATTTCGAGCTTCCTTTCAACTCTTTGTTCTCGCGTAGACATTGATGATGAAAATGCGTTGCTCCTTTGTTAGTAGCATACGATGGGTTAAGTCACTTGAAAATTTACATTTAAAGGTAAATTTTGATACAACTTGGACCTTATTTATACTCGGACCTAAAGCTTTGTAGTCAGGATACACATCTCTGTGTGTAAAGCTACACATGAAATTAAAAGATTTTAATCCAAAGTTATTAACATTCAAAGTTCAGTTTTATTTTTTATGGTTCATTCAGTATAAAATGAAAGGCTTACATTAACGTGAGGAAGTTTCTCTTTCTTTCTCGTGTTATCATTAACTACTTTTGTCCTCCAATTGATTTTCTCGCACGTTATCATACGGGACTCAGTCGACTGCCCCTAACGCTCCGCACACCTCATTCATGTTGCTGTACCTAGTGTCCAACTGTTTTTAATATGAGTGCAACTGAGTCTTGCTTTCCTTATTTAAGTCTCTGACTTAAGTGCTTACGTCTGAAATGGGATGCGGTTTATGATGCAGTTCTATTTTCAAAATAATAGTTTTATTAATGATTATTTAAAGCCCTTACTAAACAGCGCTTATCTTAATGGTTGTATTTGACTAAGCTTTTAAATGTCAAATATTTCTTAGGAAGGGGAAGTAAAATTGTGACGTGGAGTTTACTTCTCATCAAAGTCTTGTTTTGAACTTTAATTTACAGGTCGCTTTAAAAACGTGTGTTGTAAAAGCATTGCACAGAGCGCGGAAAAAACGGCGTCTCTTAGGAAATAATTCGAATATTATTCTAAGGGGGGAACATGGGGATGCTTCCTTGAGCAGACTTTGGGAATATAATCGGACTTTGAAATATGGGCAATATAAATTCAATTCTAAACAGGTGTTCGCTTTGCTTAAATCGCAGATTCACTACAAATTTCAAAGCGTAGAAAATGCTAATAAAATCAGTCATTTTAGTCGAAATAACTAAATATCGAAAACGTTTCGGGGACCAACTCCATCATTAGTTGTGTAAAAAACAAAGTATGATCTATTCAGCATGAAAGCACGATCGATAAATAAATTCCAGACTGCACAAAAAAGGAACAACTATGCATTAACTATCTGAAGGGGGTACGAGCTGAGCGTGGTTACATGCTCAGATCGTAAATTTATTCTCTAACTGCGCAAGAGAAGACTTTTGAGAAAAGTAATAAGAAATCACAATTTGATAAGCATTATATTTTCAAGTATGGATGTTTCAAAAGTTAAATGAAATAACTGGTTTGGTGGCTTTCAGCATCGGAATCAGTTAAGACTTATTTCCAAAAATGTATCGAAGCAGAAGACAATCAGTTTAAACATTTATTCTAACCTTTTATGCATCTAACTGTCACAAAATATACACTCATTGGTCAATTTAAACTCCAACTTTATTTGTACTAAAAATCTGACCTTGTGGCGTAGAAAAAATATTTTCTACGGTAGTTCAAATGTGCATACATTTTCCGGAAGCACAGGCTCTCGTTTCTTGACCTAGTCTTTCCTTTCAATGAAGAACCTTCATCTCCCGTTCCTTTACTTTGTCTCCCACTTCATTATTCTCCCAGTGTGAGATCTGCCTTGGTCACACTTTTTTTCAAGTTATAGTTGTGACAATTCCTCGCTGGTCGTTCGTATCTTCTCTTTATGCGTTTTTGAATCTTAATTTACTGAGTATAATTTTGTGTCCGAATTTTATGGGTAATTTTTCATTAATTTACTGAATAATGCTTTATGTACAAATAATATCGGTAATTATACAGTAATTTACGGAACATTACTTCGTGGAGAAATAATATCGGTAATTATTGAAGATAAATTCCAACTTGAGAGGTTTCATGTCATCATTCAAACATCATTCAATTTCTTCTCATATCGTTAATAGGTATAAATTCTAAGATATTACTACACAGCAAAGATGTGCGCAGATTTAAACAGAGCTTTCTATGCAGTGCTGAGCGCAATTTCAGTCGAGCTCTTTGGCATCATTCTAAACTCAATTAAATACAGCACCTTTGAAATTTTTACGGGACATTCATTCTGCATTTTTAATTCCATGCTAGCATGTTTCATGTAGATTTGCTTGCCATGCATGCAAGCCCTGACGCTCGGAATAAATTACCATCGTTCAAGTTGAATTAACGTTCTTTTGTTAGCACACTTCTCAAATCCACAAACTAAAACAGCTAAGTATAAACGCAACCTTCCTTTTTTATATTGAGGCCACTGAGTATCGTTGTTCATCCGTCCATGTTCCCAAATCTCATGTAATCAATCGAGTAACTCTAGGTAAAAATCATGCGTTGGACTTGCCAAGCTGAAATTTTCAAGAGCCCAACCGAACAGGAATGTAGTTGTGGAGCACAATTGGAATTAAAAATCCGTGCGGCTCAATGAATTGAAAATAAACGCAGTTGAACACATCAATTCTGAATTTAAAATGATCACAATCCTGAGCATCAAAGCGGTGTCAGCGAAGCAGAGTGTTCCCTGCCTGCTTTTTCGAGGGGGATCTGTTAGTGAATTTTGAGGGAGGAACGTGGAGGGGATTGAGGAGGAATGGAGGGAGAGGAGTGTGGAAGAAGTAGGGAAGAACGGGTAAGTGTAGAAAAGAGTGGAGAAGAAGTGGGGAAGAGTGGGGAAAATTGGAGAAGAGTGGGAAAAAGTGGGGAAGATAGTGGAACTGTCTGAAAGAAATGGGGAATTTTGGGGAAGAAGTGTGGAAGAGTGGGGAAAAGTGGAGAAGAGTGTCGAAGAAGTGGGGAAGAATGAGGAAGAGTGGTGATGAGTGTGGAAGAGTATGGAAGAGTGGGGGAAGAGAGGGAAAGAGTGTGGAAGAGTGGGGGAAGAGAGGAGAAGAGTGTGGAAGAGTGGGGAAGAAGTGGAGGAGGCGCAGGGTCATGGGATGGTTTCAAAGTTTCGACGTCCTTTGAAGAACAAAGTTTACGGAGCTGCCGCGCTCGTTGCAAAATATGAAATATCGGGCCGACAGTTTGTATTCGTTATCATGTGAACCTTGAATATTGCCCGGTTTTACAGCGACAGCGGGAGTTAACTTAAAATTTTGAGGCTGTGGGAAATTTGAAGGACGTGTGTTTTGGTGTTCTATGTAGTCAAAATTCTGCAAATTGTGGGCCCCGAGTTCAGATAGAGTGTTCACTTTCGCTTGTATACATCAAACACATCCGCGTCTGAGCTGACTTGTTCTTCTGCCAACACAAATGTTTATTTCATTGTTTAGTGGAACTTTGAGTCCATGCCCGAGTTGAGAGTTTGGTAGGTCTTCTTTTTGTTGGAATAAAATATTTTTTCGTTACGTTAAAGACCACCTTTTTTCTGTTCCCTGCTGTATTGTTTTTTAGCTCTACTACTTTTTTCTTCATCTTTTATCTTGTTTCATGAACATCTTTCCCAGCTTACTGTTTTTATGTACCTTGTGCTTAGATTCCGCGTTCCCTAAACTCCATACTAAATGGTGCCTTCTTCCTTCCGCTCTTTGAGCATCATTGTTGTGGTACAGGGAGGCTAAAACTTTCTTATAATCAGTCATAATCACTTTGAGTCCATCCCTTCTCATCATCCAAATTTTCAAGCAGGTATGCTCTGTGCGTCGGTTCGGTTCAACTGCTCCAACTAGTTCTCATGTATACCTAAATATTTTCGCTGGTATTTATAATTCTTTTATTATTGTGACTGATATTAATATTGACCCAACTAGTACTAGCAATTCAACTATTTCGACAGATTTTTACACAATCTCCCACGTTTGGAATTGTTCCAGAAGCTTTACTTCTCTGATAAGTTGAAGTATCATATATTGAATGAGGTATTTAAAATTGAGTAAATTGAGAACTCTTAAATGCTTAAGATGGTTTCAGATTGATCCAGCAGCTGTGAGTGTTTTGAAAGCCTTTAACATAGTTAATGAAGCATATAAAATTGAGCCTATTGAATATTTTCAAACGTTCTGCATGGTTTTAAATTGATCCAGTGACTGTAACTGCTCTGACGGCATGAAGTTTAATTAATTTAACATCTTAAATAAAGTATAATAAATATTTTAAAATGTTATTGGTGGATTTATATTGATCCAGCGACTGTAACTGCTCTGACAGCAATTAGGTATCCTCCAATTACATCATTTATTCGATCTACTTCAATAAAATCTCCTTCAATTGCGACATTCCTCAGACCTTCGTCAGTTAAACATTCCTTTCATTACGACATTCCTGAGACCTACGTCAATTAAATATCCTCCAATGATGTCATTCCTCACCCTAACGTCAACTAAGTTTATGACATGGCATGTCAATTCATGTGAAAGATGTCGTGTCTCACACCCACGTCAACTAAGTTTGCTCCGATTACTACGTTCCTCAGACCTATGCCAATTAGACATCCTGCAATTACGACATTCCTCAGACTTACGTCAATTATGCATCCTCCAATTACGACATTCCTCAGACTTACGTCAATTATGCATCCTCCAATTACGACATTCCAGAGACCTACGTCAATTAAATATCCTCCAATCACGTCAGCAACAACAGCGCCAGACGAACGCAACAAACACGAGCATATCTCATGACGACAAAACACCTCGCAAATCAGAGATGAAAGTCCTAACTTGAGCGCAATCAGGGGCGTGTTTGATGTGAACTGCGATTTTTCATTTCGACGACAGTTGGATGGTGCCGGCGTGTGCAAACTTTGCGTCCTTGTTTGACGAACAAGCGACTGCTGTTACCAGTGACGAATGTTTCAGTATTTTGAGTGAAAATTGTGCCCTGATGATAATTGTCCCCAAAGATGATTTTCGCAACGACTATCATTCGGTTAAAATTATTTTTCATTTTTGATGGAGGCAATCGGGATCAAAAATATTTATTTTTCCCCATGATAATTTTTGACAATCATGTTACCTACTGTAAAGGCTGTGTAAGGCAGTTATCGTACATAAATGAAGCATTCGTTCTTATTTTCAATAAAATATGCTTACGCATGCATCCTTTTGGCAGTAAATGACCCTTGCTCAGCCTGATGTAGCGTCATACAAAAATAGTTGGAAGTCTGTACACTAACCTAACCTGACTTAGACTAACCTAACCAAACCAAACCGAACCTAATCTATTAAGTTGTCCTTCGCCAATGCTGTTTTTTAAATTAAAGGACAAGTCATGATATACGAAAGAAAAAAATAGCGACACTACATTTATTTTATAATTAGCATATACTTTAGGCCTTTATCAACGCTACCAACACTATTTCCACAACATCCCATCAGCCCACCCTGTACTGTATGGCCTTTTCTACCTCCTGTGAATACTTTGGTACTATATAGTAAGTAAAAACCCTTCCAATTGCGTGTATGCACAGTAATTTCAATTTTAGTATATATGATCTTATTGAAAACTCGTTCACTGCATGCATTTTTTCATGCTTTACGAGTATGCGCTTGATCTTGATTTTAACTCAAATTAATCCGGTGCAGTGCTTCTTCAATATGTTCTGTTTTTTCTCAAATGATAGGTGTGATCTTATTTTGCTATCTTTTCACTAGTGGATAGAAAATGGTTAATTTATCACTATAATAATGATGATGGTAATGATAACGGATTTCGGGCATTTGTCCAAACAGCAGTGCCTCGAAATATAGATCGAAATCCTCGGTACAAAAATTCACACAGGTGTTAAAAATCGTGATCCAGTGAAGCTGAAAAAAGCGGTCGGCAGAGTAGTGAAAAACTCATGCAATGATTATATTCGTCCAATCTTTACTTTCAAATTAACAATGACATTTTGTGTGCACTTAAACTCGCCTCTCATCACAACAGCATTTGCAAAACACTTTGCCAGGTCGCAGCTGCACGAGTTAATTTCCTTTTCAGCATCAGGGTAATTAAAACTAATGACTTATGCACATAAAATCCGATATTTGCAGCTCACGGCTTCCAATATTGAAAATCAAATAAAAGCATCCCAGTCAACATTTCTATTGACCCAAAACTGCGCTGAATCTGCTGATGTTTTCCAACAAAAATGTACGTAAACTTATATTTGTGATTTAAAAACAATTATTGGTAGGAAGTGATTTCGACATTTTACATTCGCAGTTTATGCGAGATCATTTGAAAATTTTAACATAACAAAGAAACTAATGTATTAATCGAGTCAAATTTCTTGAAAATAAAACTTGTGTCAAGAACTGGTGGAAATATTTCACGCAGATACGCCGCTCCCTCACACCTTCAGAATTACGACAGCCCTCATGCGAGTAAAAAAAACAAATTCTCAACCATTTTACCAAGAAATAAGTTCCGAGTTCTTTCTGCGAGTAAATAGATTTTTATGTGTGTGTACTCTTATTTTTTGCTCGGGTATTAATTGATATTGTTTGCCGTATTGGTAGAGCCGTAAAAAGTGGTCGGCAGAGTAGTGAGAAATGTCTGCGATGATAATTCATTCAGTATTTTCTTTCTAATTATTGAGAAATTTTTGTTAACAACTTGCCAACAACAACAACTTGAAAATTATCAAGCATTATTATCATCAACTATTATCAAATCATCAACAAGAAAAATATCAAATCTGCATTTGCAAAACAACTTTACAGCATTTTGTATCAGTTTATAAAAACTGGAATGCCGCTCTCACCAACCTGGACTGACTTGTGGATTCTGGTGATGCTGATAAATGTCAAATATCCTCATCAGAAATGCGATAAATTTTCTTCACTCCTGCACATTTTGTTAGACCTTGCCTTGGCTCGTGTATGTTACTTGGGTTACGTTGAGGAAACGGTTGAACGAGGGATAATATTGCGTCAATAATAATGTGTTAAACTAAGAATAAAGGTTATAATTTAGACTTATAAATAATTGAAGACATTTGTTTAATGTAGCATAGATTAGAAAATAGGATACAAAAAACATTTTCTTGACCCCATAGTTCCATCACAAGACGAAAATAACAAAACAACCATGAAGTCCGCTATTTGAATGTCTGCAAGAAATCTAATTTGTACACAGTTTTCAAGGAGGAGAAGTTATGTTCAAGAAATTCTGCTCAAGAAATGAGAAACATAACACTAGAAACTCGAGACAACCCGGGGTCTTATTCCTCTGTCTTTGCGTCGTCAGTCAAAACTTCTTAGTCAAAAATTTTGTCTTAGAGTCACAGCCACATGAAAAAAATCTGGATGTAAAAAATGTCATTCTGAATGAAAGGAAAATGAATCTGCTTAGTTATTTTGATTGCCAGAACTTCTCGTTGAGTTGTAAATTCAAGCCTCAACCGACAATTTGTATAAATTTGATTATCGCATTTCCTCACTTCAACGGTCTATGGTTTTGCTCATTAGATGTTGAACTTTTACTTCTTTTTGCTATACGCAAGGAGGATAAATAGAAAAAATTTAATTGTTCAAAAACTCAATCGTCCTTTGATGCTTCACGTTTATCTTAAAAATTTCAAATAAGTTCATAATTTCGCAGATAATTTTGTTCTTCTCTTCACTTCAAAAATGACCGCACAATTCCCCTGCAAACACGAAAAAATCAAAATACGCATTAGGATCACTTCATGTCAGCTACAATCTACAGTTTCTATTTTAGTTTGAAACAAATTACTAAACTAACTTCCAGTTTTAACAGTACAAAATTGAGCCCATTTTAAATTGTTCAAATAAACGATTAAACTAACTTCCAGTTTTAACATTACTAGTTTTGCCCATTTTAAATGGTTTAAACAAACGACTAAACTAACTTTCAGTTTTCCCAATGCAATTTTTAGCACATTTTAAAAAGAACCTCTAGGTTGGCAAATATGCGTCACAAAATATGCGAAATTTTTCAGTGCCTTTGAGTAGCCTTAGTAAAACCGATAATATTTTAGTATAATTTATTGATTTACGAATCAAATGCTTCAAATAAGAGTGCGATAATCGTCCACGGTGAAACTACGCTCCAGATTTTCCAAATGTTTTCCATTCCTCAATGCACTCATTAAGACAAAAAATTTTTCCACATAGTTCTTTACACGTTTGATCACCAGAATGTCAATGGTAGACTCTCAACGTTTTCTTGTAGATTTTCATCTTTCACGTATACTCATGTTTTAATACTGCAATCTTGACAACTATAGCAGTGATGTCATATGTACGGTAACATCGTATTCTGCAAGCTTGACAACTGTAGCGGTCATATCATCGACTAACCGTTATCCACTTTCAAGACCTTCATTTGTTTCAAATGGGTTTGCTACATCAATCTGCTCCTGAGATCTCGCTGACAGTTGAGATCTGCTTCAACGACTTCATTGACAGCTGAGATCTGCTCTAACGATGTCACTGGCAGCTGAGATCTGCTCCAACGATATCACTCCCCAACGATATCTGTGACAGCTGAGGTCTGCTCCAGCGATATCCTGACAGCTGAGATCTGCTCCAATGATATCACTGACAGCTGAAATCTGCTCCAACGATGTCACTGACAACTGAGATCTGCTCCAACGATATCACTGGCAGCTGAGATCTGCCTCAACGATATCACTGGAAGTGCGGACGTAAGCTGTGTCTGGCTCATCAAGATGCATGGCGTGGACACCTCCATACACCTCGTTTCGAGCTGCTCTTCTCAAGTTGATAAGAAACTCTAGTCGGTCGAGGCAGCTTTCAAAGAGAGCCCGACAAACAAGCCCGTCTCTCGCGCTCTCAACTTTGATCGGGTAAGAGTTTGTTTCAAGTAATTTCTCTGAAACGAAGCATTCAGAGCGGTCGTATGGAGGACTCGAAGAGACTGTGGATGGCAATAGCATGGGTGATTCGAGCTTTCTCTAAGTCAAGTTTGGTGTTTTCATTGCCGGTTTTCTGGCAAGCCGGTAAAATTGGTTTCATTTTTATCTAAAATGTTGCAGATGTTGAGGGGAAATGACAAGGTTTTGCTTTCAAGTTGGAAGGTGATGATTATCATAGAACTCCAAATGATTGCACTAGAGATAGTAACACTGGTTCTTTTTTGTAAATAACAGAAAGACTTCAATGAAAGTTGAAGTTGTGTTTTTTTTGCAAATGCGTTTGCAAGATAAAGGAATTTATTTTGTAAGGCTTGGATTGATTCATTAGGTTTTTACAAATATTTTCAATGCATTTTCGATTAAGGTGAACTGTCTGTGGAAATTAGGAATTTCGTAGGTTACAATTTTTACAACTTGCTATTAATTATCATAAAATTTAAATCTTTTCATAAGCTTTCAAATTAAGGGATATATGTAAGACGGGAAGAAACTCCAGAGATCTGTAGAAAATACATAAAGTTAACGACTCCTACAACAAAGGAACAAAACAATTGTGATGAAAAATTTGCTCCTTCTTTCGTGATATATCTGATAAATCTTATTTTGTGATCAATTCTAATCTGATGAAAATATTCGCATGCGTTAGTGAAAGACTTTCATACAAACATAGTTAGAAGCACGTAAAACATGAAACACTCTACTGTTTAATTAGTTTCTCAGCTTCCGAATGTTCTTCCGTGTGAAGTCATTCATATTTGCGTGAGAAATAATTCCATGCTCAATTAATGAAAAACAAAAACATTCAAAATTTTACTTATTTTAAACATTCATTCTTCCTATTCATGATCTTCAAGTAAATGCTCAAAAAAGTATACCTGATTTTGCCTTCAATGTTTTCATACTTCTTTTGACGAGGATTTCATTTTAACCAATGCGCATTTCAATGTAAAAAATCCACGCAAGTAAAATCATGAAGAGCGGAAAAGTGTCACGAATGGTAGAGATGTTCCCGCGCAAAATCTCGCGGCTTTTCCCATGAGAATTCAATTACCCGGAAAAGACTGAGCCAACACAAATGTTTGAAAAAATTATGGTCAGAAATAAAATCTGCACAAAGATACGTCCCAAACTTCTTTAGCGATCATGCCCCATTTTACCCACATGATATCTTTTTCTTGCCCGGTCCGCACTTTTAGAAGACCGGACATTTTCGGAGATATGCCCCCGTCTCGAAACCAGTACATGAACAATCTGTACGCAGAGGCAAACAAGCAACAATACACACATTTTTTCGCCTCGACTGAGCAAGTTTGTATCAACTCTCGGTACTAAATAAAAAGAAGTAAATCTCTTCTGTACGACTTCATCCCTCCGGCGTGACCAAGTTTACGGCTTTTCGTGCTATATTTTTGCGGGAGATTTGACAAAATCCTCGTCACACAAAATACGACAAACGACCGCTGACATTTGCGGCAATCTGGCACGGCCCGTTCTTTAAAGCTTCCCTCGCTACAATTGTTGTCTCTTTTGATTGCAGTATTTTAGGGAGAAATCATCCTATTTTACGGAGTTACTCAATATGGAACATTGGTGATATTTTAGGGAGTTACTCAGTATGTAACATTGGTGATATTTTAGGGAGTTACTCAGTATGGAACATTGGTGATATTTTAGGGAGTTACTCAATATGGAACATTGGTGATATTTTAGGGAGTTACTCAGTATGGAACATTGGTGATATTTTAGGGAGTTACTCAATATGGAACATTGGTGGTATTTTAGGGAGTTACTCAGTATGGAACATTGGTGGTATTTTAGGGAGTTACTCAGTATGGAACATTGGTGATATTTTAGGGAGTTACTCAGTATGGAACATTGGTGATATTTTAGGGAGTTACTCAATATGGAACATTGGTGGTATTTTAGGGAGTTACTCAGTATGGAACATTGGTGATATTTTAGGGAGTTACTCAGTATGGAACATTGGTGATATTTTAGGGAGTTACTCAGTATGGAACATTGGTGATATTTTAGGGAGTTACTCAGTATGGAACATTGGTGATATTTTAAGAAGTTACTCAGTATGGAACATTGGGGATGTTTTAGGAAGTTACTAAATTCCCGATGGTCTTATTAGAACGGAAACTTTTTTCAATCAAATCATATCCATACATAAATCTGAAATTCTTTAGATATACTATAGTTGTAATACAAGTAAAATTATCTGAAGACCTATCGGACTCACCCAAGGCTGATTTATAAATAAATCTCAAGGATTTTAGGTTTACGATGGTAGTAACACAAGGTAAAATAATTTGAAGGCCAAGAAGCCTCACCCAATCAGCTTCATAAATAAATCTGAATTTTTTTAGATTTATGGTGGCAGTAACACAAAGTAAAGTTATCTGAGAGCCAATTAGACTCAACCGAGGCTGACACCCAACAGCCTCCCCGCAAATCGAGTCTCGTTAGCATCCTTGTGAATCAGCCACCATCAGCCACCTCAGAAGCTACTCCGTTTACTCTCAGAAGCTACTCCGTTTACCCTCAGAAGCTACTCCGTTTACCCTCAGAAGCTACTCCGTTTACCCTCAGAAGCTACTCCGTTTACCCTCAGAAGCTACTCCGTTTACCCTCAGAAGCTACTCCGTTTACCCTCAGAAGCTACTCCGTTTGCCCTCAGAAGTTACTCCGTTTACACGCCAATCAATAGGCAACCATTAGCTTCCCTTTAATAAAGCTCCTCTTCGCAAATTTATTTACAGTGGTGTTAACTATTATTCACGCCCAATATTTCTTCCGTTGACACGCACTCAAATCAATAGGCAACCATTAGCTTCCCTTTAATGAAGCTCCTTTGACCTCTTCGAAAATTTATTTAAAGTGGTATTCACTATTATTGACGTCCATTATTTTCTCCGTTGATACGTAAATCAATAGACAAACCATTAACGGTGCCTGTATAATATGAAATCTACCGGCGGTTTTCGGGTACAGTATGATATCTACCGTGGATTTTCTGATATATTATGAAATCTCACGTAAATTGAAATCGATTACTAAAGATGAAGTTTATTTGGTTAAGGGTAAATAAATCATTTCATAGAAAACCTTTGTTACTAAAGGTGAAAGGCTTTGTTACTAAATGAGATTGGAAATGCTCATGAGGTACTCCTCTTTTCTTTTTTAGTATGTCGATTTTTCTACCAGCCGTGATCGTTCAATACATTGAGTATGTGCCACGGTAGAGTAAACAAGGTAGGTTCAAACCAGTCTTTTTTTCGTTAACGGTCTGGTTTTGCTGACGTCACGGCAACGAACCAATAGACGAGCTTATATTGCATTTGGTAGCACTGCTACCTCCAAATCTGGCTACACTATTGGCCTAACGATATGGCGTTTTGATGACGTCATAAAGTTTGTTTGAAATAGCGCCTTCCTTTTGGCTAGCCGAACAAGAGGAGGTGTATTTTCTCCCGTAGAAATGACCCTACCTTGTTTCCTCTACCGTGGTATGTGCTGTCGAAATCCACATTTATGACAAGGAGGCACATTTTCAACGTTGTCAAAAAGATCGTGCTCTCCTAAATAAGAGACAACTGAATTCGCACTGGAAATAATTCTGTAAAAATCTTTTGCAAGCATGGTGTCATTTTCTTCGTGGAACATTTTTTCAGGCTATATAATTTCAATCTTATGCACTAAATACAACATCGTATCGTAGATACTTTACAATTATTATTGAAAAAGAAATTCAGGGCAAGAAATACATCGGATAAAGAAGTTTTGTAGATATTGAAACCGACCGTAGATATCACACTATGTATACCGGCACCCCATTAGCTTCCCCTCAATGAAACACCTTTGACCTCTTCGAAATTTATTTCCCTCGGTGTTCCCTAATATTTACGCTCATTATCTTTTCCAATAACGTGAGTTATTTCACGCAGTTTAGCGTCTTGCTGTACAAAATTTCACTCCTCCAACCTAGCCTAAATAATTCATTTATTTTTCCTTACGGCTCAGAACTAGATTCATCCATCATTTGAGAACATTCACCCATAATTCTAATTCGCTGTAGGTATAAAAGTAAATTTCTTCAGACACTTCAACACTAGATTCACTCAACAGTTGAGAACATTCACCCATAATTCTAATTCACTGTAGGTATAAAAGTATTCTAATTCACTGTAGGTATAAAAGTATTCTAATTCACTGTAGGTATAAAAGTATTCTAATTCACTGTAGGTATAAAAGTATTCTAATTCGCTGTAGGTATAAAAGTATTCTAATTCACTGTAGGTATAAAAGTATTCTAATTCACTGTAGGTATAAAAGTATTCTAATTCACTGTAGGTATAAAAGTATTCTAATTCACTGTAGGTATAAAAGTATTCTAATTAACTGTAGGTATAAAAGTATTCTAATTCGCTGTAGGTATAAAAGTATTCTAATTCACTGTAGGTATAAAAGTAAATTTCTTCTAACAGCCCAACACTAGATTCACTCATCAGGTTCCATAATTTTAATTCACTGAGCACAAAATGAACGCAACTCCGCAAAGGCATTGCCTTATATTCCTACGCTGATGCACTCCCAAAGTCTTCGGAAATTCCATGCAAATTTTCGCTTGCGAATATCCGGGAGTACATTTATTTTCTTGCCGTACTGCAGCATGCAACGAACTGTGCATAATACTGCCAGCAATATTAATAATAATAGTATTAATATTCTTTATGAAAATAAAGGTAAGATATGGTGAGCATATAAGGCGGTAAGCGCAGTTGTATGAAAACGTTCAGTTCTGTTGCAGTGCTTAGGGTTTGCGTTCGCTTTGATGTGAACTCGCCCCTTCATGCAGGCATTATTATAGCGCTATGGAGTGTTAGTGAACATGGCATATTTTTTGAAATTTTAACTATAGACTGAAATCATAGACCCTGGTACCATTTTAGGAACACGTGTTGCAGTGCTTAGGGTTTGCGTTAGTTTTGGGGTGAACTCTCCGCTTCACGCAAGCATTATTATAGCGCTATCCCGAAACCTTTCATCTTCGCTGTGAGCGAAATACTGAAGCGCTATAGCGAACGGAATATTGAAGCGCGTGTGCCGGATGCTGTTCTAAATAAATTAATAATAGAGGCACAAGCCATGCTCTCGTTAATTAATTCTGCGCTGCCGTTTATTCTGACGAACGCACATGAGAATTTCATTCGCTGAATTCAAGCCATGTTTGCACAGATGGTCAGTCTTAAGCACTGCTAGGTGTTCTTTTTGTGATCATGCCGGATTTTTCCTTAATATGTGATGAAGTTTTGTGAGATTTTGATAATACTTTTAACTGCGTTACTGAATTTTGTACGTGAAAGTTCGGCTGTATTGATGACCAAATTCAAATACAATGGGTATACAAGTACATGAATAATGTCTCATATGCTCTAGTTTTCTAAATACATTTTTACTAAAGTATAATAGTTTAGAAACGCGTGAGACCTGTTGAATGAAAGTTTTTATAAGCGTGTGAGCGAAGTTCACTGCGATAGTACTGACTGCGAAGCAATGAAGTAAATAAATGAATAGACTTTGTATGTAGCAGAAACATTTGAATATTTTACGTAACGATGCGCAACACAAAATGCAAAATATCTTTCTTTGAAGATTACTTCAAGTCTTCCACCAATACAAAATAGCAAACACCATCGTGAACTTCGGAATTTGAGGGAAAATTTGATTAATCAAGTTCTGTGAAGCTAAACATCAGTTAATTTGAGGTGTTCGGAGGTATTCCTTTTGTCTTTTTTATCCTGATCTCACGCATCTATCGATGGGTATGCAGAAATCGTCTGTGTTGCCGGATCAAATTTCTCTGAAAAGTTACACAGAAATTTAATGTTTAACTCAAATTGAACCAAATTTCAATTTCTGTCATTAAAAGAACAAAAGATGAATCGGAATGCAAATCCATTTGATTTTCTTCAAGTTCGTGTAAAAATTCCGCTTGTGACCATCGGTGGTGACGTGGGTTATTCTAATCCCCTCATTGTCCACCAGCGGGGGACCTGGGTTATTCTAATCCCCTCATTTTCCACCAGTGGGGGACCTGGGTTATTCTAATACCCTCATTGGCCACCAGTGGGGGACCTGGGTTATTCTAATACCATCATTGGCCACCAGTGGGGGACCTGGGTTATTCTCATCCCCTCATTGGCCACCAGTGGGGGACCTGGGTTATTCTAAT
>JACJUY010002244.1:26498-63038 GCA_014220935.1 Platorchestia sp. MABIK | reverse complement strand
GACCTGGGTGATTCTAATCCCCTCATTGGCCACCAGTGGGGGATCTGGGTTATTCTAATCCCCTCATTGGCCACCAGTGGGGGACCTGGGTTATTCTAATCCCCTCATTGGCCACCAGTGGGAGACGTGGGTTATTCTAGTCCCCTCATTGGCCACCATTGGGGGACCTGGGTTATTCTAATCCCCTCATTGTCCACCAGTGGGGGACCTGGGTGATTCTAATCCCCTCATTGTCCACCAGTGGGGGACCTGGGTGATTCTAATCCCCTCATTGTCCCCCAGTGGGTTACCTGGGTTATTCTAATCCCCTCATTGGCCACCAGTGGGGGACCTGGGTTATTCTAATCCCCTCATTGGCCCCCAGTGGGGGACCTGGGTTATTCTAATCCCCTCATTGGCCACCAGTGTGGGACCTGGGTTATTCTAATCCCCTCATTGGCCACAAGTGGGGGACCTGGGTTATTCTAATCCCCTCATTGGCCACCAGTGGGGGACCTGGGTTATTCTATCCCCTCATTGGCCACCAGTGGCTGATCTGGGTTACAAAAATCCCCTCAATGACCACCGGTGGGTGGCTTGGGTTGTTAAAATTCCCTCAGTGACCACCAGTGAAGGACCTGGGTGGTTGAAATCCCCTCAGTGACCACCGGTGGGGGACCTCCCTGGAGTGTCCATCCAGAGGACTCGGTCCATCCCTCACTGGAGAGTCTATCTATCATTGGAGGGTTCATCTTTCTCTTTGGTGTCCGTCCCTCACTTTAGCATTCGTCCCTCACTTTAGTGTCCGTCCCTCACTTTAGTGTCCGTTCGGAGCGCTTAATTCGAAAAAGATTTCACCCCCGGCGCAATTAGGAAGCCCTGGAGGCGTTATTACTCAAGTATGATGAAAAAAGCCGCGCCTCCTCGCTAAGTGGCTTGCGTTGGGCTGCATGGCGGTTCTTTAATAAGACGGACAAGCTTAATAGATTGCCTTGTTTCGGTTAGGGAAATTTTGTGCCATGAAATGTGTGGTTCATTTACGGATAAAGCTCTAGCGTAGCCCCTAGTATTTATTTTTATACTACAATCCGTGATGTTTTGATGCTTGAACATTTTCATTTTTGATTCCTTAATTGGGAAATTGGACATTGATACGGTACAGGTAGAATACATGTAAGCCATAGATGAAATATAGGTAGGATAGAGGTAGGATTCAGGTAATCCATGGATGTAATAAGGTAGGATACAGGAGGATCCAGGTAGGATACAGGAGGATACAGGTAGGATACAGGTGAGCCATAGATGTAATATAGGTTGGACACAGGTAGGATACAGGTAAGCCGTAAATGTAATATAGGGAGGACACAGGTAGGGTGAAGGTAGGAGACAGCTACGTAGGACACAGGTGTGATACAAATGTATGATAAAAATTTAAAAGCGAAGAATAAAATTCTAAACATTTTTGGAACGAACGTTTCGGCATAAATCCCATCATCAGCTGAAACACAATATGAAATAAATTTGATCAATTACAGATACAAACGGTTCACGCGACAGTATTGAACTAATTAGAAATGCACAATGGAAAAGAACTAGATGTATCATTCAGAGCTGGTCTTCCCTTTAAAATATGCAACGACTCTAAAATGCGTACGTCACTAAAATTTGACCCCTGACCTATGATTGAGAAATTATTTTTTTGCGATTAATGAATTACAGTTAGCGGCGTGAATACGGATTGCAGAATGGGGTGGCTGTCCTAGCCTTGATCCTGTGCGGTAACTGACTCCCCTATGCTCTGCGATCCTCTGTCCTAGGGTTCGACCGGTGCAACCGATGTACCTGGATGCACACTGTGCACAACTGTATTCATAAACAACTGAGGATCGCATCGCAAGGGGAAGTTTTTCCTTGAAACTGAAAAACGATCTAATACAAAAGTTGTTGACAAAAATGACATGCAATTTCATGTTGAAAAATTTAAGCACAAGTGATTTTAGCTCTTCTTTAAGTTTCTCGGATTGAGCACCGAAATATGGGAGAGATATGTAAAGCTTTTCAGTAGGGTCATTGGTGGATGGAAGACTATTAAGCTTTTTGGACAAAAACTGCTTCAACTGGGACTCTATTAAAGTTATCGGAGATCCATTGTTAAAGAAAAATTTCTTAAGAGTTTCTAGGAACTAAGACAACCACCCCATTCCGCTATCCGTATTCACGCCGATAACTGTAATTCATTAATCGCAAATAATAATTTCTCAACCATAGGTCAGGGAACAAATTTTAGTGACGTACGCATTTTAGAATCGTTGCATATTTTAAAGGGTAGACCAGCTCTGAATGATACATCTAGTTCTTTTCCATTGTGCATTTCTATTTAGTTTATTACTATCTCGTGAACCGTTTGTATCTGTAATTGATCAAATTTATTTCATATTGTGTTTCAGCTGATGATGGGATTTATGCCGAAACGTTCGTTCCAAAAATGTTTTGAATTTTATTCTTCGCTTTTAAATTTTTAATAAACTTGCGTTATCGCCAAGCAAAAGATGTGCTTCATTAAATGTATGATATTGTTGATATCATTACTATGCTGCTGTGCGTGCAATAATTTCAGTGCAGTAAACCTGAAGAAAACTAATCTTTACAAGCAATCATTACAGTGTTGCTGTGTAATAATTTCATTACAGTAAATATAGAGAAACATTTTATTGCGGGCAATCATTACAGTGATGATGCGCAGCCAATAATTTGATTGACGTAAGCCTGAAGAAAATGTTTGCATTTTCGTGGAATATGTCTCGGCTGTCGTAAACACTACTGTTGAATAAAACAAAATAATACATGGTGTGAAAGAAAATTTTAAAAAATAGTTCACATTTTCGTAAAATAGTTCACATTTCAGTAAAATAGTACACATTTTTGCAAAATAGTTCTCATTTCAGTAAAATAGTACACATTTTTGGAAAATAGTTCACATTTCAGTAAAATAGTTCACATTTCAGTAAAATAGTTCACATTTTTGGAAAATAGTTCACATTTTCGTGAAATAGATCACATTTTCTTGGCAACTCAAGTTGCGTCTTCAAGCATAATTACGTTGAAACCATGTTAGAGTGCAAAAGTGTACTAGTGAGCCTACGTAAACTATTTTTGTAAAATTAAGCATCTAATCTTGAGAGAATCAATTCATTGATTAGTGTAGCGTGCACCTAGGTTATGTGAATTACCTTAAACATAATTATACACCTCAAAACAGCGTTGTTGAAAGGATGCCCTAGAAGTCACAGACCTTATTCGGACCTACAAGCAGCTTTACTCAAACGTGTCCGTTGTGCTAAACTTAAGAAAAAATCTACTTATGTATTCCTTGTGGTAAATAAATTGTTTAAATTCTTTAAATCAACGATAATGAGAGGTTGTGTGAACAATGCATATGAACTTTTGTAGTGTTCAGACTCATTCAGACTATGTCAAATGAGATTATTTTTTTTGTCTATTTTCTTATTATTTGCACTTGAAGAAAACTTCATAATGAATCTCACCACACATGAAGATAATCTGCGCTCATCAATTTCCAGCATTGCATAAAAATTTCATCAGCTTGAAAAATGTTCATTGACACGTAAAAATTCACCATTGGATAATTTCAAAAGGTCTTAGAAATTACGCGTCACATTGAAGAGCATTGAAGCTTATAGGATTAGCCAGACTGCCTGCTTAGTAATGTTGAGAAGAATAGCTCTGCTTGGTGTTATAGCTACCGCTTTCTGCCCAGTAATGGTGAGAAATAGCTTAGCCTAATGTCTTAGACACTTTTTTAGCTGCCACTGTCAGCAATTCAGCGTTGCAGCTGTCAGCAATTCAGCGCTGCCGCTGTCAGCAACTCAGCGCTGCAGCTGGCGCTGAACTCAGCGCTGCAGCTGGCGCCGTCAGCACGCCAGCGTCAGGAGGCAATGAGTCAGCAGATAACATTAGCGTCAGCCCGCTCCCACCACCGCCGCAGAGAAAGACCAGTAGGGCCCAGCCATGGCGTCATAATTCGCTGAACAACGCACAAGAATTTCCTAACGCAGCAATTAAAATGAACTTATAGAACGTGGCCTAAAAGCTACCATTTCTTATCCAAGTATGAAGTTCTCGGGAAAACCTTCCTGCATTTTCACGAAAAACTACGCGTGCGATTTTCTGCATTTAAATTCGGCCAGGGGCTTCATGGAAAACATTTTCTGCGGGTTAATGTTCTTGCAGAAATATGGCCTGCTCTTGTGTGGTGGTAGAGGAATTAGTTCATTTAAAAATTAGATTGTGTAGAGGGCTGTGTTTTTGCATGATGTTAGCCAATGGGCACATATTAGTGGCTTGGCGTACCATAAGTGACCGGTCATACCATTTTTAACTGACCAAACCATTAATGACTAGTCTCTCCATTAGTGACTGGTCGTACCATTAGTCACTTGTCACATCTCTAGGGACTGGTCCAACCATTAGCAACTTTTCAACCCATTAGTGCCTGACTACACCATTAATGCTTGGCATAATATCAGGGATGGGACTAACCATTAGTGACTCGTTACACAATCAGTGACTCGCCAAATCATTGGCGACTAGCCATACTATTAGCTGATAGCCAAACCATTAGTGACTGGCCATTCGATTAGTAACTGACTTCAGAGTTAGTAACTGGCCATATCGTTCCCTGCTAGCCACATCATTAGATAATGGTTATCCCATTAGTAAGTAGTCGAGCCATTAGAAACAAGGGCCTTCACTAGTGACCGGCCTTATCAGTAGCCACTAGGGGTTCGCCACGCGGTTAGTATTCAAAAAGTGACTATTTTACAATGAGATCCTGGTCAAAGAAGCTGCAATGGTGAACGATGAAAAGTATGAACCAGGAGTTTCTATATTTAGTTCGTCCCAATGGTTTCAAACCAATGCAAAGTTTTATTATGGAGTAAAATCAGCAATAAATAACTATTCTCTGTGATGCAGCTGACCTTTCCAATAAAATTTTTACATCATTCCGTGTCTTTCAAAAGCATTCAAGTCCTGCATCATTCTCGTGTCTTTCAAAAGCATCCAAATCTTGTATCATTCTCGTGACTTCTAATGCATTCAAATCCTGCATCATTCTCGTGTCTTTCAAAAGCATCCAAATCTTGCATCATTCTCGTGACTTCTAATGCATTCAAATCCTGCATCATTCTCGTGACTTCTAATGCATTCAAATCCTGCATCATTCTCGTGTCTTTCGTATGCATTCAAATCAAATCTTGTATCATTCCCGTGTCTTTCAAAAGCATTCAAATCTTGCCTAAATTGCTTCGTTCAAATCGTCATTTATACGATCATTTCGTAATCCGATTTTGTATCGCTAATTTCCTTTCTCTTTTTGACACCACATCTTATGTACATGAAGTCCAATTGGCCTGCAGCGGTGAGCAGCTGTGAAGCCTCAGCTTGAACGTTACTTCTATAGCACTACATGTTCGTTTACGACATCAGATGTATGAGCTCTTGAAGCATCCTCTGTAGCATCTGCCGTTTACAGTTACAGCGTCGAAACAGCTGGAAGACTGCAGCTGCTAAACTACAACTGCGATATATCAACTGTGACGCCACAGCAGCAAAGCTGCAGCTGCAAAGCTACAGCAGCAAAGCTACAAAGCTACAGCTGCAAAGCTACAGCAGCAAAGCTACAATTGCAAAGCTACAGCTGAAAAGCTACAGCTGAAAAGCTACAGCTGTAAAGCTACAGCTTCAAGGAAGCTACAGCTGCAAAGCTACAGCTGCAAAGCTACAGCAGCAAAGCTTCAGTTGCAAAGCTACAGCAGCAAGGCTACAGCTGCAAAGCTACAGCAGCAAAGCTACAGTTGCAAAGCTACAGCTGAAAAGCTACAGCTGTAAAGCTACAGCTTCAAGGAAGCTACAGCTGCAAAGCTACAGCTGCAAAGCTACAGCTGCAAAGCTACAGCAGCAAAGCTTCAGTTGCAAAGCTACAGCAGTAAGGCTACAGCTGCAAAGCTACAGCAGCAAAGCTACAGTTGCAAAGCTACAGCTGAAAAGCTACAGCTGCAAAGCTACAGCTTCAAGGAAGCTACAGCTGCAAAGCTACAGCTGCAAAGCTACAGCAGCAAAGCTTCAGCTGCAAAGCTACAGCTGCAAGGAGGCTACAGCTGCAGCACTACGGTCTCTCAGTGATTTACGTCCTTCAAGTTTTTCCTGCTCCAGCAGCTGCTGCGAGCTCTGCCGCAGCTCACTCAGGGCTCAAGGCTTTATCGCGCTGCCTCAAGTCCGGTTTTTGCTCCCCCGGATTGGATGAGAGAATTAGGGCACATCATGGGATTTTCGCCCCACAAAGAAAATTATTAATTGTCTGCAAGAAGGGTTTCTTGTACTGAAAGACTCTCCATCTTTGAGAAAGTTTACTGCTGTTGGCTAGCTTGCTGTTTGTGTTCTTGTGACACTGGTGCAGTAGAGAGGCTTGGGATGAAAGTACGGATTTTGAATGAGTGCGATGTGCTGCGCTTCGAATGTCGCTTGGGTGTTGTGTCTTCATATTATGTAATTTGTGATGTTTATGAGAGTTGTCAACTGCGTTCGAAAATTATTCATCTGTCTTAAACGTCAGTATGCTGCATGAAGTTGCCCTGCTTTTTGACTTCTGCTTCAGTATAGAGAAAATGTTCAAAGGGTTTTTTAGCGAGTTTGAATATCTTTAAATGAGGTAGGCCTTCACGTTTGATGAATAAGGACTGGGTACTATCTGTGTCGTCATAATATTAACTATGAATGAATGTTCAATAAAAGTGTAAATTATAACTTTATGGGAAACGAGTGCGATCAAGCGTTGATTGTGTGTCACTTCTTTTCTCGAAACAAAGTACATCAAAAGTTCTCACGAAGGATATTTTTTAGACTATAACCGCACTAAAAATACTTATAATGCACAACTCCTCGAGAGTGAAACATTTATCAACTTATTCCCCAAAAAGCATTCCCTCTCTATTTACCCTTTTATAATAGTACATCTAGCTTGCTGAATCGCTTTCGGCGTCCGGGGAAAACAGAAATATTGAAGCAAGAGTCTACAATGTGTTGCGCCACCGGTAGCCCCAGAGAATTTTCAAATTTTAGTTTTTCATGGTTGAGAATTTGGCTTCAAAAAATTCAGACGGTAGTTTTCATGGCTGAAAATTATTTACAGAGGACTGATTTGAAATTTTCAGGGCAGTGAAAAATGTCAAATTGGCAATTTTGATTTTTAGTTTTTTTGTGCATGCAGAACTTTACTTGTTGTGGTATAGAACATCGTTTTAAACTTTATATATAAAATTTCAATATAGGGAATGTAACAACTTCTGGTTTTGGGTTTCAGACGACGCCAGGTGTTTCGGTTTTGGGTTTCGGACGACGCCAGGTGTTTCAACCAGCCAGCGACCCAATATACTCGCCCCTAAACAAGAGATTTCGTTCGTATCTTTGCAATTTGCGTAAATTTCATGCAGTTTTCCTCTGTTAACAATCTAGTAACTTGAATTTAATTGCGATCTTATTAATTGTAAGAACTAAAACGAAAAAATGAAAGAAAATAAAAAAGGCCAATTAGAACGTAAATACTTGGGTTCAACATGCAAGAAATTTTTTTTGATCTTTCTTGAATGAAAAATAGACATTACCAAATACTAAGATAATTTTCATCAAAATCAAAACTTTCTCGCAACGCTTTTATGAATTGTTTACTCCTAGAGCTTTGTTGTGCAATGTCTTGCTCCACTTCAATTTAAATTAGAGACAAATATTTACAAATTTAGCGTAATCATTCACTACTTGAGCACAAATAATAACCTGCCCAACATCATCCATTATAATGGATGATGTTCTTCCTTCTGTTAATAGCTGATGATCCACAGGTTCTTTGAAGGTTTCTTGGAATCCTAATTTTTATGATGGTAAGGAGTTTGTTTGAGTAGCGTTTTTCCTATGTACTTGAAATACTTAACCAAGGTATTTAGTGCGCTATGGCCCGAAGACATCTGAAAAAATTTAAATTCTTTTCAGTTTTCATATCTTTCTTGTGCCTACTTGTATCAGTAAACAAAATGGGATCCTCATTATTATTTCAGTAAATCAACAAACAAAGAATGATCCTCATTATTATTTCAGTAGATCAACAAACAAAGAATGATCCTGATTATCCTTTCAGTAAATCAACAAACCAAAAAGTGATCCTCATTATCATCATTTCAGTAGATCAACAAACAAAAAATTATCCTCATTATCACTTCAGTACATCAACAAACAAAAAATGCTCCTCATTATGATTTCAGTACATCAACAAACAAAAAATGACCCTCATTATCATTTCAGTACATCAACAAACAAAAAATGACCTTCAGTATCACTTCAGCATATAAACAAAACAAAAAATACTTCGCATTATCACTTCAGTACATCAACAAACAGAAAATGAGAACACTCACATCAATACCAGAATCTCAAAAGCATTTCCCTGTTCTCGAGTGTCGGTAATCGGAGATGAAGCAAGTAAGAAAAGACTTCAATTCGAAATTAGGAGGCAGTTCGTTGGTTCTATGGGGCAGTTGAGCGCAATGCGGTACTGCAAAAGTTAGGATTAGAACCAGGATTTGCCGCTACGGTCTAATCAGCGCTATTGGATCTGCAGGCCTCGTGTAAACCTACGGCACAACTTCTACCTATTCTCTGTGAAGTTACACTACCAATTCTTCGAGGCGCTGAGCCAGTTTTAGATTACCATGCATCAAATCTTTCATGTGTTAAATCTGAATCAATATGTTCCACAGCGCGAAACAGTTACAATTTCTGCCAATTCTTTGTCAAGGAACACTACCAATTCCTCGAGGCACTGAGTCAGTTTTATATTACCTTTTCATGCATGAAAACCTATCAAGCATCAAATTTGAGTCAAGAGGTTCTAAATGGTGCAATAAATCCAACGTTTACCAATTATCTGTGAGGTCACGCTACCAATTCTTCGAGGTACTGAGTCAGTTTTATTTTACCTTTTCATGCATCAAATCTTTCAAACATCAAATTTGAGTCAATAAATTCTAAAGCGCGTAACAACTAAAATTTCTACCAATTCTCTGTGAAGTCCCACTACCAATTCCTCTAGACTTTGTGTCAGTTTTAGATTACCTCTTTATGTATCAAATCTTTCATAAGTCAAATCTGAATCAATAAGTCATAAAGCGTGCAAAAAATCTGCTACGAAACACCCATGAGGTATCGAAACATTTTTAGGTTCACGATATAAAGTCTGAGAATCCAGTGCGACACTTCACGAGAAGCCTCGGTTGAGGAACTTTCAAGCCGGGTTTATTTTTTCTGTTTTGGAATGAATCTTGGAAATTGATCTACCGGAGTCATCAATATGGTTATTAAACTCGTAATTCTTTATGAATTAGGGCTGGATATTTTCAAGCACATGTAGGTTCTATAAATTATGGAACTAAAAGTACGCCAACCTCAAACAAATGATTAATTATCATGATCTGGAATTAATCGTAATGAATTATTCAAATTTTCATTCTGGAATTATTATTATCATCTGAATTAATTATTACAAACCAACGAGAATCAGTAAATTCTCGCTGAAACAAATGTCAGCTTTGTCAGCTTGGAACAAATGTCAGATGATCATGACGAAAGAATGTTTCAATCTTTCGTTTGAGAATAATTTGAAGTCGAAAGGTACATTTTTTTTAAAGTTACAAGTGTATGAACTTATTGTACTGCATTAGTTGCGGAGCTCATCTGGAAAAGATCAAAATATTTCCTTAACTCATTCCCGCATTCATTAACATGAAGCTACACATTTTTTTAAAATTACCTCAATTCAAAACAACGCGACCATGAACACCACAACTCAATATGGACTGACCAATGGAAGATCGCACGGACAGGTCACGAATCACATTTCCTTAGAAACTGAGAGCGTGTTTACGCAGAGACCATCCAGCACGGCTGTGTCATCAACGCAGCAATTACAGCTGCAAATGAACCCTCAAGCGGAGGTTTAACAGCCAAGTCCTGTTTGTTGCTGTTCATAAACCGGCAGAATTTGCTATACTGCGCAATTCGGCTTGGCAGTTCCAGCAAAGCGGGCTAAATTCTCACACAAAATTACAGATTTATTCAGAGTTCGCTTGTTTGGGAGTTATAATTGAGCTGCTCAGGAGACCGACTGCATCAGCGGAATCGATCTTAACCTGAAATCTTCAAAAGTTAAATGAAGTTTGCGAATGTGTGTATAACACTAAAATCTTAGTTAAGAATTAATCGCAAGGTAATTTAATGGGTTACGACATGTTACCGCAGGTTGATTTTAAAAGTGCCATATGACCGTAGGGTAATTTTATGGGTGCGTACTATCGCAGATTTATTTTATGGGTGCCATGTTACCGGAGGTTAATTTTATGGGAGACGTGCTACCGAGGGTTTAAATTATGGCTGTCATGTTACTGCAGGCTGATTTTATGGGTATTACGATTCCGAAAAATAATTTTATGTGGATTATATCATCTGAGGTTATGGACGAGTATTTGGTTCTCTGATTTAATGAAAAAGAATTCAACGCTGTACTTTTAGAATCTTCCCATGGAATCTCGAAACCAATAAGAAAATAACGAAAGAACAAGAATTTGAGGAATTAACTCGTTGGTGGAATTTCATGGGAAATGAGTATTTCTCCTTTTTGAATTTCTGAATTAGTTTTATAATTCTGAAATTCGAATGATTTCTATCAAGCGTATATAAAAAAATACAAAGATACTTCTAACATTGAATGATGCTAAGTCTTGAGTGTCTTCGAAAACTGAATCAGAAGCTCAAGATCAGAAGAATATCAATACCTAAAATGTAAATGGTGAACTGTTTCAATTTTTTCAAGCTAATAATCGTGCTCAATAGAATATTAATACCTAAGATATTAGGTATTATTATTATTGTTAGTTGCTATTTGAGTAATATTAGGTATTAATTTTCCATGAACATAAATATTCCATAAATAGGCATTCCGTAAATATTAGTATTCTGTAATATTAAAACCTAGATTATTATTACAGAATGTTAATCTGTAGATTAATATAATATCAATACCTTTGATATAAATGCTGAATTGCATCCAATTTTTAGAAAAATAAGCGTTCAAATAACAATGTCCTTATTATATATACCAACTGAAGCTTTCAGGTGAGGGATTCATAATTTCAGATCTCGAACTTCATGTGTCATCTGCAGTTAAATGAAGAATTTATCAGCATCGTCATGTGCAGTAAAATGAAGAATTTGCCAGCATCGATTATTTGCCTTGTTATACGGAGCTTTTAAATAAGTGAACATTTACCTCATTATCAAAAGCTTTAAAATAAAGTAAATATTTATCTTATTATTATTGCTTTTAAATAAAGTAAATATTTAACATATTATTAAAACCTTTTAAATTAAGTGAATATTTACTTTATTATTCAAAGCTTTTAAATAATCAAATAAACGAGGCTAGTAAATTATTCATCAATGTGCTCACGGCACGTAAAGTTCTCCGACACATGAAGATAAAATACGAAGAAAATCCCTTATATTTACTAAAAATTTTGTTTATAGTTAAACTGAAAAGGGATTATATCCGCTTTTCAACACGTAACGAACTTGAACAACATCGCAAAGTTGATAAAGTTGCATAAGAAATCAGTCAGTTTAACGAAACGCTACTTCATGATGAGAACTGAGCCTCGCTACACATCAACTCGTGGCATGACAAAGTGTTCGGGAGATGGGGTCTTATTCAGGAGATGGGATCTTATTCAGGAAATGGGATCTTATTCAGGAGATGGGATCTTATTCAGGAGATGGGATATTATTCAGGGGATGGGATCTTATTCATTCGATGGGGTATTATTCAGGAGATGGGATATTATTCAGGAGATGGGATATTATAAGGAGATGGGATATTATTCAGGAGATGGGATTTTATTCAGGAGATGGGATATCATCAGGAGATGGGATATTATTCAGGAGATGGGATATTATCAGGAGATGGGATATTATTCAGGAGATGGGATATTATCAGGAGATGGGATATTATTCAGGAGATGGGATATTATCAGGAGATGGGATGTTATCAGGAGATGGGATCTTATTCAGAAGATGGGATCTTATTCAGGAGATGGGATATTATTCAGGAGATGGGATCTTCGAATAGAAATGTCCATGGTGGTCATGTCACAGACTATTTCCATTAAGTAGGATAGAAACACTTATGCTACATGCATAAGTGTTTAGGAGTGAAAAACTTCTATTCATTTTGGCAGCTCTAACACCTGCGGGGGCAAAAAAATTACAGGAAGTTTTGTTGCTTGACGAACTCCATAAAAAATTGTGTAGATGTAAACCAACACGGTTTAATCCATTGCTGCAGCTTTCGCAATTTCATACAATTGCATATAGAGCTGTTCTAAGTTCCAGTCCCAGCCTCCCTTAGTTACAGTTTTAGCCTCCCTTAATTACAGTCCCAGCCTCCCTTAGTTACAGTCCCAGCCTCCCTTAGTTATAGTCCCAGCCTCTCTTAGTTACAGTCCCAGCCTCCCTTAGTTACAGTCCCAGCCTCTCTTAGTTACAGTCCCAGCCTCCCTTAGTTACAGTCCAAGCCTCCCTTAGTTACAGTCCCAGCCTCCCTTAGTAACAGTCCCAGCCTCCCTTAGTTACAGTCCCTGCCTCCATTAGTTACAGTCCCAGTTTTCCTTAGTAACTGTCCCAGCTCCTCTACGTACAGTAACAGTGTGCAGGAAGAATTAACTAAAGTTACGCTCGGTTGCGCTAACTCAATAATAGTTTATCAAGTTACATTCTTCTCTAACTTTGCTTTACCAGAACTACAGTGTTTCACAGTTACACACTGTCACAGCTTCACACACTTACAACTGCACGCAGTTACAGCTGTTAAGACATATCTACAGCTGCAATCGGAGGTAACTGCATGCAGCCTGCACCTGACTATAGATCCACACTGCTACAGCTGCTGCAGTTGTATGAATACCGACACAGCTGCTGACAGCTGCACACAGCCACAGCTGCACATAGCCACAGCTGCTGACAGCTGCACACAGCCAAAGCTTCTGACAGCTGCACTCATTTACAGCTGCAGTGCAGAAGCCCCGCGCTATCGCTGCACCTCACAATGAGCAGAGCATGTAGCAGCTTTAATTGCCCCCCACGGGCCATTAAGTGGCAGAAATAAAGCTGTGCTTCCCTGCAGCTGCGGCCAAACTCATCCTCAAATGCCGCAGTAAAGATAAGCCCGAGATTTCGCGCCGCATTACCGATGAAATTAATAGAAACTAAATATACACTAACAGTTATTAAACGGTCAGTTAGCAGGGCTTCAGTTCAAGCCAGCCAGATCGACCGAAAAAAATACGGAAAGTTTTTTTAAATGCTAAGATTTCAGATGTTCTGAAACGGCTTTTAGTTTCGAAGTGTCCCATGTCTGATGAGTGTCTCATGTCTGATGAGTGTCTCATGTCTGATGAGTATCTCATGTCTGATGAGTGTCTCATGTCTGATGAGTGTCTCATGTCTGATGAGTGTCTCATGTCTGATGAGTGTCTCATGTCTGATGAGTGTCTCATGTCTGATGAGTGTCCCATGTCTGATGAGTGTCTCATGAATTTGTGTCCAAGAAAATTCGCATCTCATAATATAGGAGCCATGAAAGTTTTTTAATTATAATGCAGGAAAATTTGCATCATCTTTATTAAAAACCAAGAATTTTCCCTAAATTTGAATGCATGAAAATTCGCATCTCATAGTATAGGCGCAAAAAAATTTTTTTAAATTTGAATAGAAGAAAATTTTCATCTTCCCATTTAAGAACCATGAAAGTTCTCTAAATCTGAATCCAAACAAATTCGTATCTTCTCATTTAAGAATCAAGAAAGTTACCTAAATTACAAAGTGCCGTCGCTTCTCTCGAAATTGGCTTTAACTTCCAACTCTGTTCCGCCTGTTCCTAAATTTCAATGAAGTAAATACACCCTTGAAATTGAAAAGTTCTGACCTTCTTGAAATGTGATACAACCTTGAATAGCCAGTCGTAATTTGTTTCCACTTATATTTACCAGGTCTTATTTGTTTCTACTCACTACTCTGTAACGTTATTTGCTGCTACTTATAACTCTGTAACGTTAACTGCTGCTACTTATTACTCTGTAACGTTATTTGCTGCTACTTATTACTACGTAACGTTATTTGCTGCTATTTATTACTACGTAACGTTATTTGCTGCAACTTATTACTCTGTTACGTTATTTGCAGCTACTTATTACTCTGAAAACGTTATTTGTTCGTACTTGTAATAAAGCTGTCGTTTTTGATTCTACTGATTACTATACAAACATTGTATGCTCTTAATCACAATTGTTTAGAGGTTATTTGTTTCTTCCTCAATAAATATTTTGATTTCGCTGAGCCTTTTGCTCGTTACATGCGCATCAGGCTGTGGCGTTGGCGCGAACCCCTTCAAAAGCCTGTATTAAGCTCAGTAATTACGATACTACAGTGTTGTGCTACTTTTTATTTAATTTTTGCGCCGTGCATGGTCGGTATTTCCAGGGAAAGCTTATCTGCACTTCCAATGCCACCATCTGTCAGATAAAAACATTTATTTACTCCATGGTGTATTTCCCGGAGCATCTGTTCACATTTTGCTCTAGTTTATCATCAACGTCGCTTCTCTCGAACAAAAGTTTTTATTCTTCCACGTAAGTTTTAGTAGCCACGTACAGGCTCTTTGTTTGGCTGAAAAATAAGAGAAACTCCCTTGATTAGCAAAAAAAAGCTCAGCGCATTCAACGAGACGAGAAAATTGCTTCAAAAATGATCTCGTGAAAGCCTTCGAGTTGATTACAAAGTAGTCGAGCGATGCTCTCCCCAGTGCAGCAGTATGCTTGCACTGCACAAATGAACCCGACACCAACAACAAACACCGTCGCATTCTCGCTGCATCTGCACCCAAGCGCATCAATCTTCGTAATTACCGAAACCGCGGCAGAGCCTCCAAAAAAGGCTGTTCCTAAGTTTGAATGTTTACGTGATGTCGGTGCGAAATGAACTGCCCTGTGATGACTTCATGTAATTTTGCTCAGTTTGTTGTGTGGTCATCCGAGGCTTCAATCAAAAGTATTCCATGATATTCCGTAGAAGTTGTAAGAGTTCATGCAGGTATACGTTACGGTTATTACATCCAATTGCAAAGCCTTCCGGCGATGTGCATTTTAATTTGTTTATGTTGGAATTGAATTCCTGGCACTAACTTCTAATGTTCCATATGTTCACAACGTGCAACTCTCGCATTCAGTTTGATTGGAACTGAAACATTTATTTCACAGACCGTACTTTCAGATCATTTCATGAAAATCAATTCTAAATTACACTTTCTTTTATACCTCACGTTAATGCAAAGATAATTTTATTTCCATGCAGTAAACTTCTGCATGTGTTCACCAATTAAACGCGCAAACCTGAGGATATTTAACTGGCATCCTGAGCTTCCAGATGGCTTCTTCTATTAAGGCATGAGACTCGCAAACTTGTTACCATCGCCTGGCTCATTCGTTACGCAGAAAGAGGAGAAAGAAAGAACTTCCTTCATCTGCCTTTATGGCTTTGCAAACTAAGCTGGAAGGCGGCCTTAAATCTGATCACCTACGAATGCCCCGGCCATTCCTGGGCCCATAAAGAAATCCGCGAATCGTTGACAACCGTGACGTTTCATTTGGAGCTGCTTGCGTGCATCGTATTTCTCTCCATTCAAAAACAAGATAACTTGGCACATTTTTCTTCTTGACGACTTCATAGTTGAGCTCGGAGTTGTTCTTTCATGGTCGAACTTTTTGGATCGTCTTTGGGCCAATGTGGCTCTGAAGAAGACGAAAAATGGCCGCCTGATGTGCTGCCTCGGCCCATTTGGGGCACAGCAAACTGGTGTTACTTGTGAGGCAAATGCACGTTCGTAGGGAATGGGGACCTAGCGATAGTATGCAGGAAAACGTATATTATTCCTCATCAAATATCGCTGCCGTGCTTTGTCGGGCTGGCTGCCGTCAATGAGTGTCACATTCACGTGGCTGGCAGCGCCAGCGCTGCGCAGAGGCTGCGCAAAAATGACCAATTGCCATTGTTAGCTGTTTGTGTCGATAATAAACACCGAAAAGCTGCTCAGTTTTGCGCTACCACACGAAAGCATCGGCCGCCATCTAAAATGCTGCAGGGCCATGCCCTGAAAATGTTGTTGCGCTGAATTGTGTTGCGCGACTCTTACTATTTTAACACGTTGACTTCGTATTAGGACATATGCGTACCACTAGGTAAATTGCTCATTTGCATACCGGCGTAAATGAATAGCATTTCAATTAATTTTAGCATACGAGGTGAACTATAATTGTGCATGTATAGTTTTAACGCTTTTTATAAAGGATAAGAATGGATTTGAGTAGTCCAGTCGGTTTTTCACTTTTGCTTTTCACAACCTAACCGAGCCAACCGTAGCAACCGCACAAACGTAGTCAACGTGTTAGTCTGCGGACATGTTCAGAGCGAGTGGTCCATTTTTAACCAGAGTCAATTTTTAACGATTTGAAACAAATGAACTGACTTAAGCTTTCGAGGAAATGTCCGTTTTTCGTCTAACTTTTTTGCCGTCGATTGGCATGTATCTGTTTTTTTGCCTAGCATGCATATTAAGCATGCCTATCATCGCCGTGGTAACGATGTATGGACGCTTTACCATCGACAAAGACACTTTTTACGGCGCTGACGAGGGATAAAAATTATCGCTGCCCCAGAGAGATGACTAAGCAGAATTATGCATGGCAGGCGGCTATAAACGAGCAAAATTACAGACGAAACCTTTATGAGAACATAAACATATTTCTGGTTCAATACACACTCTTATGAACATGAACGCGTACACTCTAACAAATTTTGAAATGTGTGATAAAAACTTCACACAAAAATTAGCGTGCTCCGTAATTTATTTCATTGTGGGGAGACCTATAAAGTTATACATTTGTGAGATAAAAAACAGCGAATAATGATTTTATGAATAGTAAAGGTATTAATGACTCCATGAAATGAAAGCTTCCATTACCTTGAATTCTTGTTCAGTAACGATCAGAAAACTCAGTAGAGATGTGCACTCATATACAATCATAGCAATGTACAACCGTTGAGACTATACATGTTCGGAAGAAGATATATCTGATATCTATATAGCATTTGTACTCAGAATCTTTCTGTACACACACATACACACATATTGTATGTATGTTAATATGTATATATTTACATCATCATTGGAATTTCGAAGATCAAATTTGTTAGGATGTTGAGTCAACAATCTCTTTCTTGTATGATTTTGTACTTTTCACGACTATGAGCGAAACAAACCCTCAAACTATTTACTGGAATCTGACACAAGCACAAGCCTTACATCACCAGCATGACTTGCTAGTCTGAAATTTGTTCATCCGTTGTCTGATGTAAGCCTTGAAAATGTATAAAATCCTTTGTCAGACCCTCTTCACCTCCCTTCAGACCCTCTCTTCAGCCCCCCTTCAGACCCTCCCTTCAGCCCCCTTTAGACCCTCTCTTCAGCCCCCTTCAGCCCCCTTCAGCCCTTCCTTTCAGCCCCCTTTAGCCCCTCCCTTCAGCCTCCTTCAGACCCTCCCTTCAACCCCATTTAGACCCTCCCTTCAGCCCCTTGAGACCCTCCCTTCATCCCCTTCAGCCCCCTTCAGACCGGTGCTGAAGGTCTACAGATGCAATCACAGATAGCAATGACAGCGCTGCCCTTATCAGTCTTTTGACTGATAGCGGCAAGAAAGCTTCGGCAGTTAAATTCGCCGTTCTCTTTCCTAGATAGAAAACTTTGCTCTTTTGTTGTTTGTAAGGCTTGCTTTCAGCGAAGGCGAATGTCGCGTTGGAGTTTTCCGAATTTGATTTACGAGATTCTGCTTTGAAAATACACGATGTGAAAAACATAGTTTCTAACAACTCAAGTTTTTGGAAAATATTTTCGTTTGAAATATACGCGAGAAAAATGTTATTCTAACATTTTGGGCCTAAATTATTATTCATTCGTAATTCTAACGAAGATGACCTTACAGTAGGCTGATTCATCACTATCTGATCTATTGCGTCATCAGAATAAAACATCGCTCAATAATTTAGCACACTGTTGTTTTCTGTTCTGCATCTCACAATAACGGTTGGAAAAAATGTCAAAAAATATTGTTCCTCGTAGTGTCATCTGGAACGTGAAAAAAGAGTTTTCCGTCCGCGAAGCCAGAAAATAATTTATAATAAATTGGACAAGAAAATTTTCAGCTGTAAAATAAACTAGTAGGTTTTTCCCAGTAGTTTAATACGTTGATAAAAGAAATAAAAAGTATTTTACTTCCATGGCATAAAAAGTTATTCCAGTTCCATCAAAAAACCATGATTGAAAAGTGATGGAGCTCCCGAGAATTTTTTGCATGTTAGTTCAGTTGTTCAATTTCATTTCTATGCTTCGAACGACAGGAAATTTGAGGTTCGCAGCCGGATCTCCCTCTCCAGCTGCGTGGTGTGTGCAGCACGGTAGAGGGAACAAGGTAGTCATTTCTGTGGGGGAAAATACGCCTCCTCTTGTTCGGCTAGCCAATAGAACGGCTTTATTTTAGACAAATTTCATGACATCACCATGGCGAACATATCGTTAGGCCAATAGCGGAGTCAGGTTTGGGCTAGCAGTGTTGTCAGATGCAATATGAGCGCTGCTATTGGTTCGTTGCGATGACGTCAGCATTGTCACACGGTCGACGAATAAAAGACCGGTTTGACCCTACCTTGTTTCCTCTACCGTGGTGGGGGAAGCCCAAGGCTTTAACTGATATTTAAAAACGCTGATTAATAGGTAAAAAACATTGATTAATAGATGAAAAACATTGATTAATAGGTGAAAAACATTAATTAATAGGTAAAAATATGTATTTTTTGTGACTTTTTTTGGATCTAGGTGAAGGACTTACGCATTCATTATATATTTTAGCAAGAATTAGGCAAAGATGTCACTACACTAGCGATATCATCGGGCTTACTTGGGAAGCTGATCATTTTGAAATTTAATCAAATAAATTTAAAATTAGTTCCCTGAAAACAGCCTTCAAAAACTGTCTGCGAAAACGGTATCCAAAAACACCTTCCAAGAACCGTAAAGTTGTGTTTGTCAAAGAGAAACCGAGAGACGTGACGGATACCCCCATTTCTGCGATACGTCAGCAACATAGTGTGGTGATAGCAACACATGACGATGGTGCATGACGATACATAATAGGGATACATGACGATGCCTAATGTTAATGTAAGACGACGATTCACGACGATAAATAACGGTAAATTATGACGATGTATGATGCAGATAGACGACGATTCCTGTTAATAATATATGACAATGGTACATGACGATACACAATGAAGATAATTGACGATACCAAACGATAATACATGACGATACGTGATGGGCACGATGGATGAAATGGACGATGCATGATGGGGACGATGCATGATGGGGGCAATGCATGATGCTTAACGATGATACATGGCGATACATAATGACGATTTCTGACGATACATGACAAGGAATCGCAGCAGCGCCAGATGCATAAATTAGCGCCACGAAATCGGCGATAAATCGCGGGTTATGGCGATACAGGACACCACTCTGCGATACCCACGCAGCTGAGGTGGTTGTAGTGGTAGTGGTGGTAGTGGTATTAGTGGTGGTAGTGGTGGTAGTGGTGGTAGTGGTGGTAGTGGTGGTAGTGGTGGTAGTGGTGGTAGTGGTGGTAGTGGTTGTAGTGGTGGTAGTGGTGGTAGTGATGGTAGTGATGGTAGTGGTTGTAGAGGTGGTAGTGGTTGTAGAGGTGGTAGTGGTTGTAGAGGTGGTAGTGGTAGTAGAGGTGGTAGTGATGGTAGTGGTTGTAGAGGTGGTAGTGGTTGTAGTGGTGTTAGTAATGGTAGTGGTTGTAGTGGTGGTAGTGGTGGTAGTGGTAGTGACGGCAGTAATGGCACTAGTGGCAGTAATGACAGTTGTGGCAGTATTGGCAGTAATGACAGTAGTGGCTGTAGTGGCAGTAAGGGCAGTAGTGGCAGTAGTGGCAGTAATGGCAGTAGTGGCAGTAGTGGTAGTAATGGCAGTAGTGGCTGTAGTGCCAGTAATCTCAGTAATGGCAGTCATAACAGTAATGGCAGTAAGGGCAGTAATGGCAGTAATGGCAGTAATGGCAGTGGTGACATAACAACCACTTACCTCGTGTAACACTCACTGTCAGCAACAAAAATAATCATTTCAAAACACCGTCAGAGCATTTTACTTCGTTGCATCAAATTCCCACACTCATTTTTCGTAGTTTTTCCAATTTTTATTCAACAACCGAATTTTCCTGCTACCTTTTCTCCGCGCTGCCGATCGTCTTTATTCGCGACTTATTCTCCTTATCACTCGTTGCCCGCTTATTGAAGTGCAATTTTGGCTCAGTTAGCCGATCGTGTTCGAGCCTTCTTCGATTGGAAGATTTTTTGCTCGTTTCCAGGCGCCAAGAAAATAGAACTGACTCATCGAAATTCGGCCGCTATTCGATTGAATTTTAAATGGCGCTCGTGAAAAATGAAACGAATCTCCTTTCTGTTTCTCTGTAGACACGACACTCATGAAAAAGTTACGAGAGATTTTTCGGCCAAGAAACCTGTTCCGTGATCTGGGACTTCAATTGGTGTCGGCATTCCAGAAAAATACTCGGGAAAACATGAATATTTTCATGTTCATTCCGCAGCTCTGTCGTGAGCTCTTAGGTGATATTTGCGTCTTTTCTACTTCTCATTAATTAATAAGATTATTTGCATTGGTATTTCAGTTGGTTTCCTCATTTTTAGCAACTGTGTGCTGTTCGTGGAATTGTTTGTGAAGTCCCTCCTGTCCTGTAAAAAATTTGGGTTTGATTAAGCAGAAGTCTACGGATCAGGAAACAAATATTTGAATATTTACCAATTGAAATTAAAGCCCACATGCAATGCGTTTTTCACCAGATAAAAATATTTGCATTACATAATGTATTCGTAGATGGGACTTCAGTAAATTTTTTGATCAATAAATCTATGGGGATTAGCGCTCCCATGGGAATTGTATGGAGTCCAGAGAGCAAGGTTAGTCAGGCCTTCTTTTTGTTGAAACAGCATATATTTTTTGTTTCGTTCCAGATCATCATTTTTTGGTTCACTTCTGTCCCGTTTTTCTACAAGTACTACTTTCTTCTTAAACATTTATTTTGTTTCAAAAACTTCTTTCTCAACTCACTGTTTCCGTAAGCCTTGCGCACAGGTTGTGGCAAAAATCTCCCACATGCTCGCGAGGTGCACTTTCCTATCAGGACCGGGGCGTGGAGTTAGGGTGTCGCTTTGCTTCCTCCCGTTGTTTTTTGGTGGTTTGAAGTCACTGAAAAGTGTTGTCGATGGCGTTTCTTAGTTTTAAGTTAGGAATTAAGGTGAGAGCTGGTCTTTTTCTGCTCTTGAATCGTGTTCGCGTTGTATTAAATTTATGCCCATGCGCATTGGATTTCAAAATTTCGGATACACAAAGTTTACTTACTGCATTATTTTTACGTAAAATTTAAATGCTGGCGTATTGAGTTTCAGACACACGAAGTTTACTTACCACAATTTTTGTTGTATCAAATTTACGCGCTTGCACGTCTGGTTTAAGACATCCGAAGTTTATAAGCTGCAATTTTTATTGAACTAAATTATCGCTTTTGCGAATTAAATTTAAGAAATTCAAAGTCGACTTGCTTCAGTGCCTACCAAATTAACACGCTTGCTTGCCTATGGCTTTATCGCTTGAAACTTAATGCGCTCTCTTACGAAACAGCTTCAGCTTCAACAAACCCCAATACATACGTAACTTGAGTTGTATTAAATTAACAGGCTAGTAAATTAGGTATCAGAGTTTCAAACGTCACTTGTTTCCATGTCAGTTCTACGAAGTCTGTTTACATCTGGTTTTAACACACGAAAATACCACATTCTTTCACGGAACAGCTTTACGTAGTTTGGACGAAGCCCAATACCTGCGTTAGTTGAGCACAGATCCAAAAGATATTAAACCGGCCTCGATGCTCTCCTTCATCGAGGTTAGTGAGTGCCTTCCAGGTCTTCAAAACGCACTTCAAGCGAGCTTAATTCTCCTAATGTTGGGCATTGTCGTCGGGCATTATCGAAGAAGCCACTCTGACCAAAAAGACCTCATTTTTACGACGACTATTGGGCTTCGAAACGGCTTCAAATGACTTTGTTGCGCTCTAAATACAGCGAAAGCGTTTACTGATGCCGACGGGGAGGATGCTTTGCTGAAATGCAGACGTGTTGAGTCTGGGTAACAAACTAAATATTAAAGTCAACAATGACGTGATATTTGTAACGTGCACGAGCTGAACGCGCAGCCTTAGCAAAATCAAAGTTAACGAAAAACTGTGAATATTTTCATACTTAAATAGACGAACAACTTTTTACTTGCTGTATCAGTGTTTGAACCCTGACCGTCTGTTACACAATAATTTTGTATGACCACACACGTTTTGAATTCTGAAATTTCACAATTATATAACAAACAGGAGATAAATAAAAACAGAATGATAAAAACCTCCATTCACATGTGTGATTTTTATGAGCCTTATGTAAGTGTGAGCCAATTTTAGTCGCTTGAGACCATGTCCACGAAAAAATCTCAAAATACAGGGTAAATATTGAATTTAGGGCCTAAAAGAATACTTCATAGTTCCCTTATTATTGGATGGATTTCAAAAAACAATGTATTTATAAAATTTCTAATAATTCAAGTTTTATTGGATAAGTTTGTAACCTAGATACAGTCTAGCATAAAAGCCACATTCAAATGAAAAATGCCCACGATTTTCGCGTTTCCCCAAAAGTGACAAGCTAGACAAAAGAACAAAATTATCTTTTTTGGGGAGGATGTCATCTTCCCTCTGATTTATCATTCTCAGATTTTTTTTCATTGGGAACACCTTAAAGGAAGAGTTTACCTTAAAAACCAACCAGCTCAAGGCATCCACCGAGGAAGAAATCCAGCGAATTGGATGTGATCTCACCAGCGCCGTAATGAACAGCCTGCGAAATCGTGCCGGTTTTTGTCTGCACTCTGGGCGCGTGGTGAGCATAATACTCAAAAAGTAATCAGAATATAACTAGAACTTTTATGATTTTATAAGTACTTTATTTTTAAATGCATTCAATAATATACGAGTTATTAAATATTCTTTCAGGCCCATGTTTGAAAATCGCCCTGAATGAAAAAGCCAGGGTTTCAAATGAAGGAGCATGTTAGCGCTTCAAACTGATTTCTGATTACTCTTGTAAAAATTGCAAGGTGCGACAAACGCGAGAAACTCATTACACTTGAACACGTGAAATGCCAAAAAACATTTCATTCTTTTGACTTACACAATGATGACTGCTGGACTGTTTCAAAGCCTCATTCAATTGCGCGAGATTACCTCGGGTGTAACCACAATCTTTAAAACTTAGTTTCCGCATTTCCCTTCGATGATTTTATCTGTTTATTCAATATCCGTTTGAAGAATATTGTTGACCAATCTTTTTATTGTAGTTGTTCAATGTAGAAATTTCGGTTTCGTTAGAAAGCAGAAATCTCCATATTTTGATTTTCGTTATTTTCGTCACTCTAGAACGTTTCGTTAAGTTAGAAATTTTCGCCACGTTCGATAGCAGAATTTTAGGTATTTTCATTCAGCTAGACTGTGCTCGTCCATTTGACAAAGCAGTGAAAATTTTTGCTCATTTTTCTGTTCGTATAAAAAACAACACTAAAATTAACGTAAGTATTCATCTCAATAACGAAAATTTCCAAATTAACGTAAGTTATCGAAACCAGTTTTATATTTTGGTATAAAATGGAAAAAAAGGCGCGCAACACATTTAAGTCATTCTATCCGTGAAACTGATATTCTTGTTTTTTTTAAACATGCCCTGAATAAATTTTGACGTATAATACAAACAAGATGTCATTAATAACAATAACCCAAATGTTGAAACTTTGCTTGCTGATTTTGATCCACTGATTCAATTTCATTTAATCGATACATCTAATTGAAATATATTTTATTCAGTTGATTTTTTGTTGCGTTAAGCTCTTGCATGCATTCAAGAATGCTTAGGGTAGGTCGACGTGATATTCATGCATGTCTTTTTTAAAGAAGAACGTTGCACCAATTTTTTTTTAATTTTGCATGAGACACACATTCCTTAAATTTTTGTATGAATTTCGATGCGATGCTGATAATTCTTTTCGCTCTACAGAATGAATTTAAACAAAAAAAAGTTTATCACACCTTGCAATAATTTCAACTCGGGCCATTCTGTTAGAGATATTGCTATTTCAGAGATACGTAGTGGCATGTAAATGAGCAAAATGAAATTGCGCACTCATTATAGAACAGTAACATAAGTTACCATAACAAAAGTTATTTTTTATTACCTGTTCATCGAACAGCAATAAGTCCCTAACTTCTTTTAACAACTGAAGTTAGTTTGCACCTTTTATTAAATATTCCACGAGCTCAATTCCTTTTTCAGTCCCCTACAGCGCACGGCCCCTTGGGGAGACTTCCGTAGATTCCATCATAATTTCCCCGTAGACTTCTTCATAATTTGCCAATGCGCTTTAATTTGCAATTTTCCAGTGATTTCTTTTCTTCGGATCCTAAAATGTCGTGACAGAGCACGGAATTTCTGCAAATCGGCCATTAATTTCCCTTAGCGCCTCTTAAAAATCCCGTGTCGGCGGAAATTAGTTTCCTGGAGTCCGTGTTAGCAGAATTTTAGCAGAAATTTTTTGGATGGTCATAAATTTCATTAAAGTTTCCTTGATATTCTTCTCGAGCGAGTTCTAGCCTGATCGGCCTCCCGGAGGAAACACTCGCACTGTTTTATCATTCAAAACAAATTAAAGCCAAGCTTCTGCAAGTTTATTAGGAATATTATTACTGTACGCAAAGCTTCTTCAGGCTTACCGGGGAAATTATTGCTATGCTTTTGCCTTTCCAGGCACCGACTACTTCATTTTAAGAGTGTGGCTCAAAACAAATGTATTGGAATCTGACTTAAGCGAAAGGAGCATTGAATCGAAATTGGATTCACACATTCGGAAAAATAAAATTGGATTTTTTTAGGGCACGATCTCATTCTGGCATGAGGTCGATGTGGGTGATTTTGGTTAGAATAGCGAAATGGAAATCTTAGACTACGCAAACCATGTAAAATATATACTTGATGGCATCTTCCATACAATAATGTAACTGTACCCGCTCGAATTGCACTTTCGAATTTTCCATTACTTTTTTATCAGATGACACAAAAACATTGTTGGCGATCTATTTCGAGTGAATATCAAAACAAATTCGATGGTCACGCGTGCGAAATAATCAGCTGAAAAAAAACCAAGAACATCTCAAGCTTAATAATAAAATGAAATATTTATTTCCCCTTCTCATTTAGCAGGAGTTTTGTGCCCGTGAGCAAAATATTGCTGTAGTGACTGAAAATGCTTACAAGGCTAGCAAATTTCACAACCATCAGCGTGTCATTTCCAGGGGACGATTTCATTTCTTCAAATATTTTTCTGTAATAATGCTTCTTCACATTAGCCAGGCTGGTGTAGGAAACATGCTGCTACATATTAAACATACTACTGTTGGATACAAGATGATTTACATTTGACATACTGTACTGTATTTGGAAACATACTGTTTTACATCACACATGCCCCTACTGATGACACATTCTGCTGTTGGAAGCAAATCTTTACGTGAGATATGCTGCTCTTCATTCCATTTGCCGCTGCTGAAAACATACTTCTTCGCATTAAATATGCTGATGCTAACATGGGATGTTTTAAAAGCTTCGGCGTAAATTTTTGCATTCCTGTCTTTCACCAAGATGTAATTTTTATTCATGTTACGGATGTAACATGAATAAATAATAGGTTTCTCCGTTAACATTTTTCACTTTCTGTAGGATATGTGTGTCGATGTTGATTTTTCTAGCCTGGAAAGAAACTTTCTTGCCTGGAAATTTTCTTGCTTTTTCTTGCCTGGAAAGAGTTACATTTTAATCTAGTTTCTTTTCACTAAAACTCTCCTGTTCTAGTACACTCACGTCTACATTCATGATAACAGGTTTTTTTTTAAGTGTACGGTAACTGTTTTAATGTCTTTGAAAGTTTCGTACCTGATGATCTAACTCTTTGTGTAATCTATAGTATGAGTACGAAAATTGTAATCGTTTCTAATATCGCTAAAACTTACACAAAAAAAGGTTTGAAAAATTATTTCCTTATTATCTAGACAACACAAACAGTGTTAGAAATAGACGTGATGTCAACATCCATAATATTTACTTTGCATAATCTCTTAATATTTGTCAACAAGGCAAATTTTGCATCGTTTGAATTGTTTTTCGATTCAAATAAAAATTGAGTGGCAGTTTCGGTATCAATGCTCGTGAAAACAAATGATCTTCAGCTGTAAAAATTAGAGTGTGTAAGTAATGCTCAAAGTGAAAAACTGAAAAAAGAATATTTCCTCGACAGGCAATCGGAGTGAAAATATTTTCTCATTCTCGTAACATTGATTTTGCTTAATTGAGAATAGCGTTACTAGAACCCAGGAAACTTGAAATGCTGACTCTATCTCTCTGAAATGCACTACGCAGCTGCATTACATCACAACAATTACCTGGTCATTAATAAGAAAAAATTTATTACAGTCCAATTACACGCACAAGCATTATTTAATACAACTTGTTATATACTGGAACGTAAAAAACTGCTTTATTTGTACATGAAAGCTGACACACGTTGATTAACATAACTCTTGAAGCTTCTTGATTCTCCGCCCCCATGTACACATTTGTCAGACAAACAAACAATCCTGCTTTGCTTAAGTCAACACACATAATTTCCTGCATTCCATTTCTTTCTCACAACTACTGTTGGTGTCGGCGTTATTTTATAATAACTTCTCACGAATAAAATTTGAAGATTAATGATAAAACAAAGCCTGTTAAGAGAAAGCAGTTTTGTGCTGGAGTTTGACTAAGGCTTGTCTACTTTCGTTAAAATGACGTTTGATTATGTTTTCCTCAAGCAGATTTTGGACAGGAACGGTAAATTAAATTTCCTTTTAAAAAAAATTCTATCTTGGTACCAGTGACGGATGCTCCAAGTTAGCTGAGAAGAATTGAACTTCTGGATTCATATCATTAAGTAATCGGGGCTGGGTGTTCCAACTGCAGTATTCTTTAGCAAATTTTGCGCTTGTTTCATCAGCTTGGAAAGAAAAATGAGTGAAATAAATTCAAGACAATACAAATTGACTTACACGACATGAAGATTTGTTCTGAAATCCTTTTAAGATTTTTTTTTAGTTAATTCCACAACGCACAAAATTCGATCAATTTATCACGTACTGTATGTTCGAATGTGATGTTTCTTTGGCACCACGCGTTTACACGCGTTTTTGAACTTATCCCTGAAATCGTCTTCTTTCTAAATCTGGACAACAGTTTGAGGACAAATGATTGCTGATTTGGATTTCTGAATCGGGATCAAAGAAAATGTTTATCCAGATAACCAAATATCTTTATCGGTTATTCCGATATTTGGTTATTGGGATAACCTTATATCTTTGATAACATCTATCAAAGCTATAAAAAGCTCTCGAAACGATCGACAATGAGTTGTTCGGTGGCCTTTGAGAATCTAAAATATTTAATTTTCAAATTTAATTCTAAATTAAATTAAAGTTCAATGAATTAAAGTTCAATATTCAACTCAAATTTAAAGTCGATTGTAGTATGCAATTTTTAAAAAGTAAACATTTACGGGATCGTGCTTTCATTTAGCTTTGATTCAATTTTAATAAAATTTGAATTTGTGACTACTTGTTTGGTGGGTGGGATTATGAAAATCCCCTCCGTGTACCACCGGTGGCTCACGCGGTGTTTAACATGTTAAGGATCTCCATAAAGTTCCTAATTTACTACATGATGTTCACGTTCTGTAATACACGGAAATTTAATCAGCAAGTACGGTGTGCTGAAAACGGTTATTTGATACAATTCAATCCCCTCGGTAAAAATAATTAAATCAAGCATTCAAATACAGTTACTGGTATACTCTCATCAGCATCATCTGATAAAAATAGGAAATAGAAGCATGAAGGTAGACATGCTGTTGAAAATTGCAAGCGTAACTAACATAGAAACTTCCCTGGCTTCTAAAATAGCTGTGGTTTTGGAATGGAATCAAGTTAGGTACTTCACCCAGTTGCTTTTGTTCGATGGTTCAAAGTCTCCCATAATTGACATGAGAGCCAAGTGGAACACTTAAAAATTACGAAACCAAATAGAATATCAGAATTCTAACGTTTGGTACGTGAAATGGGTGGTAGGTGAGACAGCTAAGCTATACCTGAGTAATGATAAATATCCTTTTGTCAGTCAGAGTAAAAGTTAACACCTCCGCATGAGTACAAGTTCACGAGCGCAACATTGCATTAATATTCTTATTTTTGCCATGCTGGTTTTCTTGTCCACAATTCATTTTTCATCAACCTGCATGCACTTCAATCGTAGCATCGCTCTGCAGGTGATCATCAAAAGAACAATTTCCCATTTCAATGGCTAACGTAAAAATAGCACTAGCTCATGAATATCTTCGGTGCTACACTGGCTCGTGAAAAAGCAAAAGTGTTCTAAGAATAACTCGGTGAATCGTACATGACGCTGCGACTTTAAAGCTGGAGTAATGCAACCACGTCTTGTCATAGAACGTTTGTGTTGTGCCAAAACGCGTTGCACCAAAACTCGTTGCGCCAAAACACGTTGCGCCAAACTGCGTTGCGCCAAAACGCGTTGCACCAAAACTCGTTGCGCCAAAACACGTTGCGCCAAACTGCGTTGCGCCAAAAGGCGTTGCACCAAAATACGCTACGCCAAAAAATTACCACTAGACATTCCGCTTGGCAGATCCATAAATAGCAAATTACGTCAATAACGGCTCAGAAGTTCTAAGGGTATTCATTTCCTGGCTTTAAAAATGAGTAAAATATTCTCCTTTAACTTCTGAAATCGATGACCAATATTATCATGGGCTTGGGCGGTCCTTTACAAGCGTTTTATTTAGGCAGGACGCCGGCACCGACGGCGACACAAACTGTGACCACATTTAACTACACTCGAGCCAAATCAACTCAACGGGATCTCGTCACAATAAAGTGCAAGAAGAAAGAGCGCTGCGGCAGGGAGTCATGTCTGACAGACCGTAGAAAGTCCACGGGATTTTACGCTGGGTTTCAAATAAGGAAATTTTATGGTCGAAAATTTATGGAATTTTTGTCTTTTTCCAAGCTAGAAAACAATGGATTTTGCTAGCGTTTAGAATGAGAATATCTGGATCCTCGTTTATAATTTTGACCCACTCTGTACAGTAATATACACAAGATTTTTGAGCTCTTACTATGTCAGAGGCAAGAGATTTTTACAGTAGAGATAGGTAAAATATATGTAAGATTTAAATGTTCATAAATTTATATTTTCCTTGAACGCGGATTCTTTGGTTTGAACGTAGAAGCGATGTTCGTTCTCCGACATTCTTTCTCATTTGAATTAGAGAAATGTTAGGCGCTTTTTCTGATTTTATCTGGAACACTTGTATTTTCTCTCTGCATTTCGAAAACCTGAGATCGTTTTCAACATGCATTTTGATTGGCGCACTAAAATTTGATTTACTGCAGAGTATTTTTCTGAGGGGTAAAATATGAAACCCTCGTGCGTTCTTTCACTAGATTCGAAAGAACTATATTTGGGACAGGGTGTGTTCTTGGGAAATTATGATAAAACTTTCTCTTACGTTTTTTCATTATATATGAAGAGAACCATCTTCAGGACAGGGTGTGTTCCCAGGAAATTATGTTTCCTAAACTTTTCACTTATTTTACTTTCGATTACCACAGCCTTCGAATCAAAAACCGGCCTGGGAAATACACATAGATTGCCGAGCATTCCATTAGTAACTCCTCTAGCATCCGTTTCACTTGTAAAGCCTACGTTCTATTCTAACCAAACCGCTTAACTTCTACGACATGGAATCAAAACATTTATTTTGAATTACCAACATCGTTTAACTTTGATGCACGGCAGATATGACTCTGATGGATCCAACGACCCTGCATGGATCTTCACAGAATTAATGTAAATCTTCAAGCATTTAAAAAAACAGGGATGTACGAGCAAACTTTTCCTTTGATCCTGATTCGGAAATGCGAATTAGAAGATATTTAAAACAGGAATAACATCAATGTAATTAGACACTGAATCGCACTGAAGAGGAGAGATCATTTGTTCATTCCAATGTGTCTGGAGTGTCCGCACACACTCTTTGGCATAGTTTCAGAATAATTTGGCCGCTACTCTCTTTTTACCGTTACTTTTCTTCTACCGCTACCCTCTTCTCACTTCTACTCTCCTCCCAACGGCCAGCGAATTAAGTCGTCTGGATCACAAAACAAACTCTGTTTGTTTCCTATGGTCATCCGAAAAGGATAAAATGACTTCAAAAGAAACGGAAACTGTGCAAAAATTTACGGACACCCAAAAGATTTCTGCGAACATTTTGCCAACATCGAGACCAGGAGGCAAGTTTCCTCCGGTGCAGGTTTCTTAAGAGGAACTTAGGGAAATTGCAACTGGAAATTACTGAAGGAAATATCGGTACCAAATTCCTGCTGGAAATTGCAGCAGAAAGTATCGGTTGTAAATAATGGCAGAAAATTGCATCAGAAAATATCGGTAGCAAATAGCGTCTGGAAATTGCAACAAAAAATATCGGCAGTCCTCTAGCTACCCTCACACACTAGAGGCAGCCTCTGCCTACCCTCACACACTAGAGGCAGCCTCTAGCTACCCTCACACACTAGAGGCAGCCTCTGCCTACCCTCACACACTAGAGGCAGCCTCTGCCCACCCTCACACACTAGAGGCAGCCTGTAGCTACCCTCACACACTAGAGGCAGCCTCTAGCTACCCTCACACACAAGAGGCAGCCTCTAGCTACCCTCACACACTAGAGGCAGCCTCTAGCTACCCTCACACACTATAGGCAGCCTCTAGCTACCCTCACACACTATAGGCAGCCTCTAGCTACCCTCACACACAAGAGGCAGCCTCTAGCTACTCTCACACACTATAGGCAGCCTCTAGCTACCCTCACACACAAGAGGCAGCCTCTAGCTACCCTCACACACAAGAGGCAGCCTCTAGCTACCCTCACACACAAGAGGCAGCCTCTAGCTACCCTCACACACTTGAGGCAGCCTCTAGCTACCCTCACACACTAGAGGCAGCCTCTAGCTGCCCTCACACACTAGAGGCAGCCTCTAGCTGCCCTCACACACTAAAGGCTTCCCTTTAACTTTCCTCACACTAACCTGAAGCTTAGCTTTGAATTTTTAAGAGGATCTGTACGTATAAAAAGATACTCGCGCCACCACGCGTGCCTCGAGGCAAGCACCTCAGGTAGCGTTTATGAAACCCTTAAATTTTTATGGTTGCCATGTAAGTGCCATAACAAGCGAGCTGCAATCCTGTACATTATGCAGGTGCTGAGCTTCCACGCGCCGATATTGCGCGGCTTAATTCTCTGACAGGAGTTACGTGAACGCTGAAGTCGCCAACAAAGGGTTTATCTTGAATTTTAAATGACCTGCTGTTTTGAAAATCGAATCGGAGATTCTTGGTTTGTTTGCTTGTAATAAATAATTGCGTTGGGTTTAGCTTGCAATTTTTATCCGTAATGTGTGTATCTATGATGTGAATTTATGGCTGTAAACATATGTGTATATTACCACGGTGGGCGGTGCACCATCATGGCCCGGGCCTGTCAGGCCCGAACTACATCCCAGGAATATTATACTTTAGGGAATAAAATTAACACATATACATTAACATTGTACCTAAGCAAGTCCATCAAACATCTAACCCAGGGTTAATTTCTAAGCTGATGTTTCTTTCCAAAATAGTGTCAGCCTTTAAAGTAAAAGTACATTGTAATACATATTGCTATCTCAATTGCAGGTGAAGATATTATTTTGTTTCGCTATCACGTCTATTAACCAACTAGTATTTCTTCTTAAGATCATGCAAACTTTAGCAATAAATTTGATAATATTTTCAACCGTATTACGATATCAATTGAAAGTGTGGCATCTTTCTTTATATCTGCTCCGCTCTTTTTTATACCCAAAATCTGAAGTCACCCGTTTTATTCCACACAACAACGACCTCTAGAAACATTTACAGAAATTTTCAAGACTATGAATGTTTTTCTGAGGATATTTTCTGGCGATTACGCCATCCTCTTTCGAAAAATCCCATTAAGCCTCGATTTTCCGATACGAAATGAAGTTCAACGCGCATTTCTACTACGTCGGTGCGCGCATCGAAATCTGTTAGTCTCCAAATGTTTGCAGTTGCTTCGAAAATCTCCGAGTGTGTTCTCATTTCGAGATTTCTGTCGAAAAATAAAGCCCTTCCAGGATCGAATTTTTCCTAATTGTGAAATACCGGAGACAGGACACCGCTCGATGTCCTGGAGTGCACGTCAGTTGAGCATCTGAATGAAGTTCTTTCAAAATGTGAATAAAGTTATTTCAGAATGTGAAGCATGAAGGACGATGCTCAAAAAGAATCGAGCACTTTTTTTAGGTTTTTATGAGGCTCTGAATAGTAGAAGCCCGGAGCGAAAAGTGCTGCAAAAAATACACAAATTCACGGCGCTGTGGATCAAGAATTTAGATAAATAGAAATTTTAGCTTAAATTTACTAGATAATGTTCATGGTTTGACCGAATTAAATTTTCGAATGAATCTTGTTAAATATGCTGTAGAAATTTCAGTGGTTTTTTGTTTCTAAAAAACTGTACATACTTTTTTCTGATTTGTCGATGCATCGAAGCTTACCCATTTCATCTTCCTGTGATTGAAAGCGCAATATTATTTTCCAATCTAATTTTGTTGTTTTGTGTATGTTTATCCTGAAAGAAAAGTATACAAAATGAAGGATAAGAATGGTATCTATTTCATCGAGATAGTTTCGATATATTATGCCGTATTAAAAAAATTTAATGAATTCCTTGCAGACGTTTTCACGGAACAAATTTCACATGGGAACGTACTTCATGAGTCAAGCATAAACCACTTTTGTATTCGAGAACAAGTTCACAGAGCTCAAGAAAAGTTCTCAGCTTCACATTTTTAAGCAGGCTAAAAACGCAAAAATACCAATCGATTTCGCATACAGAACGTAAATTTGCATATCCTCGTCTGACATGATATCTGAAACGAGGAAAGGTTCACAGAGCTAAAATATCTATTTTTAGTTCCACATTTTTACCTAAGCTAAAAGCACAAAAAATTACCAATTGACTTCTCATAGAGGTCGTAGACAAGCATGCGCAAGTGTGCCATGAAGTCTTAAATGAGAAAAGGTATACAAAAGTCAAATGTCTATTTTTGGTTCCACATTTTACCAAAGATAAAAATACGAAAAAACCTCGCATAGATGTAGTAGACATGAACACATAAGTCTGATATGTAAGTACGCAAGTCATAAAGACACAAAGCTTCAAATGTATGTAAAGCTCAAGCCATTGAAAGTTTGACATGAGTGAGAGCAATTCCTCACAAACCTTTTTCATTTATTTCAATGCACTATGTCCCAATTATATCTTCTGACACTTGAATGGAAAGACATAAAAATGTGTGATGTCCTGCATCATTTAACTACTAATGCCAGAGCACCAAATATATCTTGTATTTATAGCACTGACATTCTACATTCACCAAATTATAATTCGATAACGTTAATTATGTTAAACAAAGCTCTATTAAACGCCATTGGTAATGATAAACTAAAATAACATTGCTCTAACTCTGACGTAGTGATAATGTTGGAGTGATAATGGCTCAGCTCTAACTTTAACGTAGTGATAATGTTGGAGTGATAATGGCTCAGCTCTAACTCTGACGTAGTGATAATGTTAGAGTGATAATGGCTCAGCTCTAACTCTGACGTAGTGATAATGTTAGAGTGATAATGGCTCAGCTCTAACTCTGACGTAGGGATAATGTTTTAGTGATGATGGCTCAGCTCTAACTCTGACGTAGGGATAATGTTTTAGTGATGATGGCTCAGCTCTAACTCTGACGTAGTGATAATGTTTGAGTGATAATGGCTCAGCTCTAACTCTGACGTAGTGATAATGTTAGAGTGATAATGGCTCAGCTCTAACTCTGACGTAGGGATAATGTTGGAGTGATGATGGCTCAGCTCTAACTCTGACGTAGTGATAATGTTTGAGTGATAATGGCTAAACTTAGCGAATAATCACATTAATGTAGGCACAATTTTACAAGTCACTCCAGTAAAAACAAACGATCAAATAATCCGTGCCTATCACGGACACAAGTGTTCTGCTTCTTAACCTAAGTCAAAATTAGGAACTGCGGCAACACTCATTATTACTGAAACTGAAGAAAACACGCACCTATTTTTTTAGCTTTCTTATTACACAGCATTATTCACTGTTATTAGTCATCCGTTTATCAGCTTCGAGACACCAATATTTATGAACAATTAATTTTATTTCAATTTTCTGTCTCTTTCATAGATTTGAATTTGTTTCTATTTCATGCTCAATATTCTGTGAGTTTCTTACGCAGAAAACAGGGCGTGCTTAATTATCTCTTCTTTTTCTCAATGTGTGCGAGAATGAATGAGCTCATTTTGATCTATTTAGATAGTTTACCTTTTTTAAAATTTCTCTTTTACCCCATATTCAGTCACTCATTTTTGTTTCGCCTTCAATATTCTGTGATTTTCTTGCATGCTCAATTCCGCGTGAACATATAATTGTTTTATCCGCTCTTGCAACTTCTCTCAAAATTGAAGAGAGTTCACGTACTCTATTTAGGGTAAAATTGAATCCCTGTCTTAAAAATGTCACAGCGGAACAAATTCAACCAACTCTCGCATCGCACCTTTACTGCCAGTCTGACACGACTCGGAACACAGAATTTTTGCAAGTCTTTTCGATTTAACAAATTCCGATTCCTTGTGAAGAGCGAAGTTGTGTAATTACCGTAAAGATCGTTATAAAATTACAGTAAATCCTCTTCTCTTTCCAACTTTTATCCGTTCAGATGGTGAAAGTTCTGCGCAAGCTTCTTAAAGTATGATTTTATTCATAAAAATTAGAGGTTCCTTGTTTCCGTGGGTATGGTGGCAAGGAAGTGGGGTCTCAAATCTGTTCAAACTTGAGAGAGCAGACGACTGAGATTTGCTTATGAACTGCGCCCTGGCCTTTTGAAGTAAAGATAAGACGCTCGGACAACAAATTGCTAACATTAATTTAAATAAATCAAGCATTTAGCCGTCGCAATGTTGTCATAAAATACAAATTGCTAACATTAATTTAAATAAATCAAGCATTTAGCTGTCGCAATGTTGTCATAAAATACAAATTGCTAACATTAATTTAAATAAATCAAGCATTTAGCTGTCGCAATGTTGTCATAAAATGTTTTCGTGGGGTTTTCAAGTTAGTACCAGACAACAGATGACGAAATGTTGTGTATTTTCCAGGCATACCTATCATACAGTAGTAAAAGTCAAGCTTGTAAAAAACAGCTGTAGGATATGTTACATAATAATATGAAACTGTCTCTACGAATACGCAACGTTCTATAGTAAAAGTTGAGTTAAAAAAGAAGAAGCGAAACTTAAAAACTGGGTTTCAAGTTGATATCACTCTATTGTTGGTCAGACTATAAAAATTAATTTCAATATAAAAAATTGAGAACAATTTGCACCGTTATATTAAAACATTGATGAAGAGAACACCTATTTTTCGGAATGCTATAAAAATTCAATAATATCCCAAATAGAAAAAATCATTCAGAAGAAAAATGATCAGAAGAATTCTATCTTGTTTGCATTATTCCTGCATGAAACTTGAGTACCAAATCGGCGCCGTCATCAGGGCATATATGTGCAGTAAGGATCGACCAGTGCAGTTCAGAGCTGCAACGTTTGCACGAGGGCAGCTTGCTGCAGCGTCTCAGACAGCAGCCGAGACTGCCAGATGGTTAGGAAAAACTGCGCAGCTTCACGGTGGACATTTGCGCCAAGAGTTACGTAAAACTGCGCAGCTTCACGGTGGACATTTGCGCCAAGAGTTACGCAAAACTGCGCAGCTTCACGGTGGACATTTGCGCCAAGAGTTACGTAAAACTGCGCAGCTTCACGGTGGACATTAGCGCCAAGAGTTAC
>JACJUY010002244.1:0-24879 GCA_014220935.1 Platorchestia sp. MABIK | reverse complement strand
GGATATTTGACTGCTAAGCACTGCTACGTAGAGTACATTCCATGGATCAATGTTGACATTGGATATTTGACTGTTAAGCACTGCTACGTAGAGTACACACCATGGATCAATGTTGACATTGGATATTTGACTGTTAAGCACTGCTACGTAGAGTACACACCATGGATCAATGTTGACATTGGATATTTGACTGCTAAGTACTGCTACGTAGAGTACATACCATGGATCAATGTTGACATTGGATATTTGACTGCTAAGTACTGCTACGTAGAGTACATCCCATGGATCAATGTTGACATTGGATATTTGACTGCTAAGTACTGCTACGTAGAGTACATCCCATGGATCAATGTTGACATTGGATATTTGACTGCTAAGCACTGCTACGTAGAGTACATACCATGGATCAATGTTGACATTGGATATTTGACTGCTAAGCACTGCTACGTAGAGTACATACCATGGATCAATGCTACATAGAATTCATTCCATGCATCAACACTGACAATGACACAGAGCTGAACTAAAATGCAGTACACATGTTCTGATCTCATGTCAACCAGACATTGGGGCACCCATGTACAGCAATTTACCGTTCCCTGCAAGTAAACTAACCTGCGGGATTTGTTGTTAAAGAAATGTTACGAGTATTTAATCCCCCCGTTTTAGTGTCCCAGCTCATTTGGTATATGAGGACTTCAAATAATAATTCATGAGTTTCTACACCTGCAGAATGATTTTTTTGACGTTTTGACAGCTGTTTATAGGTCACAAGTGGTGTGATTGAACTATAGAGTGAAGTGACTTCTTATTACAGCAAATGAGACAGAATGAATGCCATATTGTTCATACCTGTTGTTTTAAATCAGGAACACTTACTGCAATGAAAACAATAGGTAACATTAATAATGAAAACAAATATTGGAAGGAAAATGGGTTGGAGCTTTGAAATTTATAATTCAAATTGAGGTATCGAAAAATTTGTGGTTTCTTGTTGATGTAGAGAAAGCAGCAATTAGTAGCTGCCCCATAACATACTAATGACTGCGACACTTTGGTTGCTTACGGAACGAATTTGCTTTTAAAACATCGAAAGCATTTTATCACTGGAATATGAGACGTAATTACTCGCTTTCCTTACCCAAAACTTGCTCCTGATTCTAAGAAAGAACTTTAAATTAGACGCAAAATAAGTTAAATTTGGAAAAACTCGCGTTACTCTACTTTACTAGTCAGGTAATAATTTGATATTTTTCGGAAATCATTCGAAATCTCGTTGATTATTAAGCCGTTAATAAAGAAGAATGATATTCTTGGTAACCGAAACAACAACTGCTTCAATTTGGGATTGGTTATTACAAAGACATCTTTTCAAAATGCATTTTGATTTCAAATCTCCAAGTGAGTTCTCCTTTCTTGAGTTGAAATGCATGGCCGGACTACGTCGAACTGTTGCTGAATGGTTTTAGCGCAACATGCAAAAGCAACACACTAACGTAGCATGCTTACACCACATGAGGACACAACATGCAGCACTACATACCACAGCAACTTATAGCGCAACTTAACTAAAGCAGTACATAATGCTACATACAGTACTAAAGGAACACACTGGTTAATCAAGATAACACCACATATAACACTACACACTAAAGCAACATACTAATTGAACAACATACTAATAAAGCAACATACCGACAAAATACATATACCGACACAACAATAATGTAACTCTACATACCAAAGCAACATGCGAACGCACGCATTATCGAACAGCGTATTAAAATAACTTTATTAAATAAGCACTGTTACAAACGCAACACAACATCACACAGCCCGGTAACTGCGCTGACCTTCACCCAAACCACGCCATAGCGGTTAAATTATAATACACTGTTATATCTAAATTACAATGCACTGTTATATCTAATTATAATACACTGTTATGTCTAAATTATAGTACACTGTTATATCTAAATTATAGTACACTGTTATATCTAATAGACGTCCTTTCCCACGGTCGCCGGAGTGTCAATTGTGTGGTGCACAAGAGGCATTGTCTCACACAGACACACTCGATGCATCTCTTGACGTGTGAGAGACATGATAGCGCCACACGTGCGTCTTGGTATATACCCTACACAGGTTCAAGTTGTTTTTTTTCCGTAGAGAAAATAAAAACACGCGACTGTGTGTGAGTGTGAGTGAGTGTGTGCGTGTATGCAGGTGTGTGTGTGTGTGCATTTGTACGTGCATGTGTGCGTGGTGCGTGTGTACATGCCAAAACAGTTGGGTTCAAGGGAAATTGTCTTCATGGAAAAGGAAAAAGACGAGTGAATTTGTGTAGAGTTGAAATAGAGTTCGGTTCAAAGGGTGTTGTTGTTTTCAAGATGGAAAAGAATTTTGATGTGAAGTTGCATTCCGGAATAACTATCTTCTTCTAAGCTCGTAAGTTGTATTCAGTCTCGCTTCAGCTGCCAGACTTCAGTGAAAATGCATCGTGCATTTCAAAATGTAAGCTGATGCTGTATTTGCAGCATACATAAAAATATTTTTAATCCTGTATATGATTGAGAAAAGATGGTAGACAGTGAGTGTTTTTTTATAACACTATTTTCACAATTTTGAGAGCGTCGTATATGAGAGTAATTCCGCCCCAAAATAATCGTTTTTGTGTTGTTTTGCTTTTAGCTGCACAAATTATCTCTAAATTGTAACTACTAACGTGCGTAAATATTTGACGTTTTCGTATTTTTCTTCTTTATCATTTTTATAATCCGAGCTTGTATTTAATCAATCCCATCCCAGACTTGGCTAATTCCAACCTTGATTTAGAACAATTCCAGCCCAGATATAACCAATCCAGTCTAAATTTGAACAATCCCAACTTTTATTTAAAACAATTCCATCCTAGGTTTAGAACAATCCCAGCATCAATCATGGAGGGTGCCCGCTAAAAAAGTAGCCGATCCAACATTGCTGTAGTTTGTAAAATATTAGTGTTAGAAGTCTGAAATAGATTTCATTTAACAGGCCTTTTTGCAATAGTAGTATACTAACAATAGTATTTTTAAATCGGCGACATTTTTAGCGACATCATGTATAATCACCTTGGTGGTTATTTTAGATGTAATTACAATTACATCTAAAATAAAATTACATCGACACAATTTAGATGTAATTTAAAAAATGTATTACAGAAAAAGTATCCCGACGCTTGTAAAAATCTCTTCAACATTTAGTAGTGATGGCTTCATTTAGAATGAAAGCTCTAAAGCGGTTCCTATGTGATTTCGCTAAATTTTGAAAACATTTGATTGGAATTTAAGCCCATTCTTCTTTAGTAAAAATCTGCAATTCCGAGTCAAAATTTTTTGCCGTTGCATCTATAATTTTAGCCGTATCTATAATTTTAGCTATCCAAGGACGGCTAAAATCATAGATGCCCAGTAAAAATGTTAGACTGAGAAAGTGTGTCAGTCGTGGATCCGATTTTTTACAGTTCTCCATAAATTGTCTATATGTTTTAAATTCGCCAATGATCGATTTAGCCATGTCAGTACTTTGATCATGTTATTTAGAACTATTCACGGATTACAAAAATTTTCACGAATAACCTTGGCATTTACGAATTACCTTAGCATTCATGAATTACCTTGGTATTCATGAATTACCTTGGCATTTACGAATAACCTTGGCATTTACGAATTACCTTAGCATTCTTGAATTACCCTGGTATTCACGAATTACCTTGGCATTTACGAATAACCTTGGCATTTACGAATTACCTTAGCATTCTTGAATTACCCTGGTATTCACGAATTACCTTGGCATTTACGAATTACCTTGGCATTTGCGAATAACCTTGGCATTCACGAATTATCCTGGCATTCATGAATTATCCTGGTATTCATGAATTATCTAAGCATTGATGAATTACCTTGGCATTCATGAAGTACTTTAGCTGAATGCTTAGGATCATAAGCTTGTTGAACCAGACATTCAGATCCAACATCCTCAGCATATTTTTCAAATTATTTGTGAAAATCCATTGATATTCCATAATTAATTCCATTTTTTGGACTGTCCAGTTTCAATGAAGGCTTTTCCATTATGCTCCTTCTACCATGTTTCGAAGTTGAGATGATGTTTTTGGTATAGGTTTACTAGTTTTTCGATAGTGAGTGACAACATTTAGGCAGCGAATCTCACTTTCGCCATCGTCAAAGCGAGAAAGTTATTTAAAAAGTCATTACCATGCTCCAAATTCACTCATACAAATTGCTATTTCAATTTTTGTAATTAGGCCTTGGGCTTTGTGAGGAAATCCTAAATCTGAGTTATTGCCACTGAAGTTTTGTTCTAATTGTTCTCCTGAAGACAAATTTTTGCATACCTGAAACGTTTTCTTTTGCCTTCACGCAACATGTTTCGTGAACTTCTCACACAAATCTTTCGGGGTGAACCTTGTCTGTAGAAAATCGTTCGTGGCCCCAGTGACTTTCCATTTCAACACAACATACAGGTCCCAAGAAAGCGTTTAAGTTTTTAAATATATTTCACTAGCATTTTTATTCAAACCATCTTTATTTCGCCAACCATAAAATTGTAAACCAGCCGTTTTTATTTAATGTTAATTTAATCTTAGGCCAACCTAGTAATAAAAATGTTACAAAACTATTTTCATTTGATGTTGATCACAATCATATCCAAACGTAATCTTAAAAATGTCAATAAATTATGTAGATTTACTGAATTTTTCAGTTATTTACCACCTCTTTTATCTACAGTTCTCGAAAAGAAGTTCTAGTCTTTTGGAATATTTTGATAACTTTTTTGGCGACAAGCTGAGAAGCAGTACAATTTTTTACGTATTTTGATAGATCTCTTTTTTGCCTTAGCCCATTGAGGGCTTCTAAACATTCTGATAATGTAAAAAACTAACCCTAAAATCTCCTGTTAACTTCACACCTCATTCCGTACATGTTTTTTGAGAAGTTTCTTTCGTACATATACTCAAAAAATTGCAGATGTCACATTTTAACAATGCTTAAATAAGTTTCTCACTAAAGGTTACCTAAATGATTCATGAATTTGAAATTCAAAGATATATTCATATTACCTGCACTAAAAAAGAAAATTGCATTATTTTAAGAAATATTATGCTTTCGTTGTGCAATGAGGTGTTTAATGAATCTTTTCATTTGTCATGTGTATTTCACGTTTTAATTTCTGCAGGAACTGTCATGTTCTGAAATTTTGAACTCTCCAAATACTTGCTTTTGCTCTGCTGTGCAAGCTGAGGAGAATTTTGTGAGAAGTGTCTTTTTCTCTACGAAACAGACTTAAGAAATCTTAAACTATTGATGCAGCTGATTGTTCTTCTAAAAATAAAAATTAGAATCCTCATGTAAAAAACATGCGTATTTTTTAACTGCACATTAACGTTTTTCTATTCTTGATAAAAAAAAGCCAATACGTTATAATTATTCGACATCCACTTGATATCAGACGAGATCGTCAGCTCTATCTTCCTCGACAAGTGTCCTCTCGTCGTTCTTCAAAATCCATTGTTTCTTTATCAAGATCAAAGAAGGACCTAACGGACCGGCCACGCGTTGCTAGACCTTCACATTAATTTGTTATTTCATGTGCCCTGTTACATTGCACTCTATAAAAAACGATGCATTATCTACATTTAAAAAAACTGAAGAAAGGCAAATTCTGGCCGAGACACTCATCACGCGGCGCTCAAGTGGCTGCCGGCCATGAAACTTCGTGAGCTGCGGCTACGCTCATCTAACAGTCGCTCATTTCTGCTCACAAATGCCCTTGGAAAATGGTATCAAACTGAAACTCATTTTTTAATTATAATTCACATTTTCATGCATAATCGTGATAAACACAATCGGGAAAATCATAAGCATAATCGTGGAAAACGTAAACATGATCGTAAAAACATTACCATTATCACAAAAACAAAAACAAAATCGTGAAAAGCATAAACATAATCGTGAAAAACATTAACATACTCGTGAAAAACATTAACATTATCATGAAAACGAAAACAAAATTGTAAAAAACATAAACACACTTGTAATCGTGAAAAACATAAACATAATCGTAAAAATAAAAACACAATCGTAAGAAACAGTTCAACTCGATTCGAAAAGTGCCCAGGGAAACAATCTTATCATGTCAAACAAACGAATCAGCAAAACTTTAGTTGAAAATAAGCCATAAAAATTACCCTTTTACAGGGCAAGGAGCGGGAATTCGACTCAGCAGATAATTAATGAAGGATAAAAGAACCGCACCTGCAGCTATGATAAGAACTGACACCTGCCTACCGGTGCTGTCACGGAGTATAAAAACACCTCGTGCACTGGTGTGTAGGGATATTTTGAGGGAGCACGCTGAGTGGTTGTTGTGTGTTGTGTGGATGTGTGGTGGTGGTTGTGTGTTGGTGGTGGTGGTTGTGTGTTGTGTAGTGATGGTTGTGTGTTGTGTAGCGGTGGTTGCGTGTTGTGTAGTGGTGGTTCTGTGTTTTGTGGTGGTGGTTCTGTGTTTTGTGGTGGTGGTTGTGTGTTGTGCAGTGGTGGTTGTGTGCTGCGCATTAGTGTGTGCATGTTCTGATCCTGTAGGTATTTTGAAACAGAGCACACTAAAGATCACATTAAATTCTTAGATAGACAAACATATTGTAAATTTGCTATGATTTTAAACTTAGTTATTTCTATTTGGTTTATTTAACCACTTTTGCTTTCGCTATAAGCAGCACTGTTGTTATTTTCTCACTTATGTCCATGTTTTTGATTTTTTATTTTCGTGCTTTCCAACCATACATTTTGGCTTCTCCATTATTTTAGTGTTTAAAGCATTCGTGTCTTTTGCCACTTGCGGTCTACCATCGCTGTTGGTTGTTATCATTTTCGCTTCTCTATAATTTTCGTTCCTCAATCATTTTCGTTTTCCACAATTTTCACTTTCCAAAAAATCAATAATATTCGATTTCCAATCAATTATTTTAGCTTCACCATCATTTTCGTTTTTACGACATTCGCGTTTTTCATCACTTGCAGTCTCCCACTATTAATGGTTTCCATCATTTAGGTTTCCCATTAATTGGGTTTTTCTGATTATTTACGTATTCCCATCTCACCAAATTTTTCCTTTACCAGTTGTTGCGTCTTCTTAATTTTTGCGTTTTCTCATCTTTTGCATTACCCTTTTTTTACGTTTTGCTATTTTTTTACGTCGTCCGATTTTTTACGTTTTCTCGTCTTCTGCGTTTCACTTCCCTTGTGTTTTTCATCATTAACATCTACTTATCATTCTTTATTTTAGGCTTTACGTACACACTGTACGCAACACTAGACACACGCTGTACGATGCCGCATTAATTACTGTATATAATGTACATATGTACCTGTATACTGCATTCTTAAAACCCCCCTTCCGTACTAAGCGCAAAATTAAACAAATACTGTATTGTACTACACACATCACTATACAAATGCGGTATTGCACCACACTCATTGACGTATAGGCTACACAAACTATACAAACGTTGTATTATTCTACACATCGCTACATTGAAGAACATCGAACATTAAAACACATTCTGTCTTGTACTAAGCACAAACTATCGGGAGCAGTGCACACAACACTAAACGTATTAAGATAGTGAACTGAACTCGAAACTGCACCGTAGAGTATAGTGAACTCCAAACTGCACCGTAGAGTATAGTGTATCATTGCTTGTAATGTACTGATTTGCTGTACATACCGAGTACATACTACACCGTACACTGCACAGTATAAATGTGCGCATATTCTGAGCCTTATAAATGTAGATATTTGCATTAATCCTGCGTGTCTACAGAAAGTAAAGGAGTGCACCATAAATACTTTATCACAATGACAGCAAAGTAACTTGAGCGAAAAATTGTTTCTAACATTATGATAGTAATGGTAATTCTTTATTTTTGCCGTCAGGTCACGCATTCAACCGAGTGCAGCTTCGTTTGTTTAGGGAAAGAACTGAGGAAAAGAAATGACGCAACCAAGACCGGTGCTGGTGAGTTAACTAGCTAACTTTGTCCCCTAATTTGGCTCCGCCGTTGATTTCTGTTCTCTAAGCTCACTTCTACTTCAATGTTTGCGATTTGATTTCCGCGTAATAACAATTTTGATCTTCTGACATCAATTTTTGTTCATTTATTTTGTAAGAACTTAAATTTTTGTTCTCTCATATCGTTGCAGCTTCATTTTGCGTAACTTTGATTTCATTTTATCTTCATTAATCGTTCTTTAATTTTGTTCATACTTTAATTTTTGATTTTCATTTCGCTGTAACTTTAATTTTTTTCCAAATTCGTAGACATTTCAGCTTTTCAACTGGTGCAAAAATGTCTATTTTCGTATATTAAACATTGATTTTCCGATATCTTTGCAATATGCGTGCAGTAGCTGCATATTAGTAAATATATCATTTATCAGCATTTTTTATGTACACTATACACGTACTTTGTTAATTAACATACGCCGCTAAAGTCCATAAGCAAAGTCGTAACTCTGATTAAATGAACGTGCAAACCTCAGTCTTGGTTCATATTCATTAAATGAATTTCATCTCCTGCATATTCAAGTAGATGAGTGTAACGTTAATACCGTGTGTTGATGTACTTTAGAACCACTAAAATTGTTCAATTTTTCTGAGCTGTTCATTGATTTCTTATATGATTTCTCACAACCGTACTGTCCTTATAAGTCAATCAGGCGCCAATTAAGTATTTTCAAATACATGAAAAATTTTAATCGGATCACACAATACTTGATTCCACTAGAGATATCTTGCAGCCGTTGCGTACTTAACTTACTCAGACACTCTTTCATTGTCAGTGGCAGTGGAACAAAAATCGCTCTGAAATTAAGAAGTTTTTTAATTTTCAGTGCTTTGAAAAAACTACAAATGATGTTGAGGATCTACTTACAATGAAAGTTTTGCTGAAGTAAATGTGCTCGCTATGATAAATTTGAATGACATTAAACAAATGATAGTCAATATTTAGATGTCATAAAAACATTTGAAGTAAATTGAATCAGTTACTTGATGAACGCTTCAAAATTATCCCATAAAGGAAGATGAACGCTGTCGTAAATGTATAACTTTCCCCTTCAAAGTCTAAAAAAATTTTCCCTCTATTTCAGATGATGTTGCTGGTGCTGGTGGGGTGCGTATGTACACACACACACACACACACACACACACACACACACACGACGAAACTAATGACTTGAACTTAGACTCTTAAACTTAGACTCGCACAGCTTTACTAATTTAACACCTCACTAACTGTAACGTAGACTCGCACAGTTTTACTAACTTTTTAGCATTTTCATTTTCAATCACGGTATTAAATTACATCCACCTTCAGTCAGTTATCCCTTCACTTTTTTACCAATGATTATTTTCATCCGTTCATGTAAGCCACTTACTTTCCCCCTTTCACCTTCAATAGTTTACGATGAAAAAATTGCTTAACTTTCATCCATTTACCCTCTATCACTCACTTTCATTACTTTCAATCAATAATCACTAACCCTCAATTACGCACCATTAATCACCAACTCTCAATCACTCACCGTAAATCGCCAATTTTTTATTACGTACCATAAATCACTAACTCTTAATCACTCACCATAAATCACTAACCCTCAATTACGTTCCATCAATCACTAACCCTCAATTACTGACCATAAATCACCAACCCTCAGTTACGTTCCATAAATCATTAACCCTCAATCACTCACCATAAATCACAAACCCTTAATTACGTTTCATCAATCACTAACCCTCAATTACGTACCATAAATCATTAATCCTCAATTATGTACCATAATTCATTAACCCTAAACCACTCACCATAAATCACTAACCCTCAATTATGTACCATAAATCACTAACCCTCAATTACGCACCATAAATCATGTGCCATAAACCGTTAACATTCGCTCACTCATTTTGAATCGTTCAGGTATGATTGCACACTTAAAATCAGTTACATTCTATTTCTTTTACCATCGGAAATTACCACTTTATACCTTCAACGCATTTCCTTTACGTCGTAAACCGATGTCATTTTCGTCAAAATATTAAGACCAGAATTGAGAAATATTGCAATTGGCTCAAACTGCTGCAGTCTAAAGTTGATTCCTCATAAATAGTTTTTCGTGTAGTGTCCTTGTAGCTGGAATTCTTGAAAACCATTACGTACTACTGGTATTGAAAGACAGACAGCAGATACAGAACAAAGTTTGATCAATTTAATTATGTTAAATACCAGAGCTAATACCAGGACGTTTTACTGGTATTTACAGACAGACAGCAGATACAGAACAAAGTTTGATCAATTTAATTATGTTAAATACCAGAGTTAATACCAGTACGTTCTATGGTATTTAACGGTAGCAGATGTTGGAAAAAATATGATCAATTAAGTTTAATTAAGAACCAAAGCTAATACTGATACGTATTTCTGGTATTCGACGACAGCAGATGTAGAACAATGGATGATGAATTAGGTGGATTAAATACCAGAGCTAATACCAGTACGTACTACTAGTATTTAGCGGCAGCAGATGTTGAACAAAGTTTGAATAATTTCCAACAAAAACTGCCAGCACATGTAGACAAATAATGATGAAAAGAAAAAATGATCAGCATACCGCACCAAAACTGCAACCTTTGCTAGGTTTTTGGATGCTCATGTCCAGCAAAATTCTTCTCAATCATCGAACAGATAAAGTCAAATTCAAATGGTAATACATATACAGAAGAGAATTGAACTGTCCAGAAAATCCAGCAATGCCGAAATTCTGAGCATTTTATTTTCGCTATGTCTTAGATTTTGTAAATTGTTGATGCCCAGGATTTTGTAGACTGGTTATATTCAAGATTTTGTAAATTGTTGATGCCCAGGATTTTGTAGACTGGTTATATTCAAGATTTTGTAAATTGTTGATGCCCAGGATTTTGTAGACTGGTTATATTCAAGATTTTGTAAATTGACGATGTCCTGAACATTGTGAATTGGCGATGTTCTAGATTTTGTAATTCGACGATATCCAGAATTTTGTGAATTGGAGATATTCAGGATATTGCACAAATATTGTGCAATAGTAATGTCCAGGACATTGTAGAATACTGATAACTAGGGAAACTGTTTGCTACTGATATCCAGGCTATTGCACATCACCGATACTCATGATAGTGCGTACTGGCCATGTAATAGACACTCATGATATTTTCTACATTATTCGACGACTTTGCGTGCAAATATGTTTTCCCAATGTCATGTTTTGAACAGAGCTGTCGATTCTCCAGTTATACATTATCTTCTCATTTGACCTTCAAGTGTACGGATAATGTTTAGCCTTAGCCAATATAACATTGAATCCAAGTTAAGATTAATTTTCTGCCGAGACATGTGATGAGGTCGTATAACGCGAGAATCTACAGCTGGGATGATATAAGATTCATTTTTTGTAAAGTTTCGTATTAGAAAGAGTCGTACTACTCGGTAAACAACTGCTGGGATCATGCAAGATTAATTTTTTGCATAGGTTTGCATTAGACGAATTATACTCGACTACTGGAATAATTTAAGATTCATTTTTTGCTGAGGTTCGCCGTAGGAGAAACCGCATAACTCGAGAACCAACCGCTGAGATAAACTAAGCTTCATTTTTTGGTCTAGGTAAACATTAGGTGAACAACATTAGATTATCGACTGAACAAATGCCTGAGAGTCCTCACCCTTACCGCCCAGGCCAGCGGTGGTTCCCGGTCTGGCCGCAAACATCACAGAATTTTGCTTAGACCACGCCGACGGAATTTACTGCGCCAACTGCCGAGACCTTGTCTACTGCAGCAGTGAGGATACCATCGGCCCAGCGGCGTGCACTCTGCCGACGGTGAGTGCTGTGCTGCTGGTTTGGAAATAAGGGGCTTGTGTAGCATTAGTATATGTTACTTAGAAAGATGAACTTGTACTAAATTAGCGAGGGTTTGATGCTCTCGATGTTCCACTGAAATTCACGTCTATTCTTCCTGTTGTTCTTTTTCCTTCTTATCCTTTTTTCCCTTTTTTATTTTTTCCATCCTGCTATTTTTCGAAAAGTGAGCATTCATTTTAATGTCTAAATTCCTTCAGGGGGAATGCAAGTGCTCTCAATTTTTTCCTTTTCATTTTTTCTTCTTTGATTTCTTACTTTCCATTATTTATGCTCTCTTGAACGTCCCTCCATTTCCGCTATTCGGAAATGGATTCTACCAATTCTTTTCATCATCCTCATTTCGCTTTTATCTTCTTTCACTCCCTTTTACAGCAATTACTAAACAATAACACTAATGTCCAGTACCGTTAGGTTAACACTCGAAACAATTTCAAAGTGAAAAAAAAATACAACTCAGGCTAACATCAAACTTCGTTTAACAATAAAAAATAAAATTGAACGCCCCACGGGCGACGCTTGCGTTCATTACCGAATTTTATCTCCTCACAACGGGCGACGCTTGCGTTCATTACCGAAGTTTATCTCCTCACAACGAGCGACGCTTGCGTTCATTACCGAAGTTTATCTCCTCACAACGGGCGACGCTTGCGTTCATTACCGAAGTTTATCTCCTCACAACGGGCGACGCTTGCGTTCATTACCGAAGTTTATCTCCTCACAACGGGCGACGCTTGCGTTCATTACCGAAGTTTATCTCCTCACAAATTATGAGAATGTTTCATGAGAGCGTGTAACTTACTCTTGGCATTCCAATTGACGACATTCCAACTTCAAAATGACATGAAAAAGTCTATTTCATTTAAAACTTTGCCTGAAAGATAATAACGTGACCGGTCGTCTATCTTCAACGACTTCCATTTTATTTCTGACAGTTATCCTGCAAATAGACAGTACTGACTCTTGTAACTAATAGATACTCACCACTAAATTCATCAGAAGTAATTCCTATCAATGTAAATACGAGCGTCATTATGTAGATCACTATAGAACGTATTACTGTGGTGAGTGTCACAGCACGGAGTTTTCCATTCTCGTATAATAATGCACAGTGTAACACACTAGATGGAACTATGGATACAGATCCATAGCATTGACCTAACCTAACTATACGCTCTTCCCGTACTTAGCGTACGTTTCTTTATCTTCTTCAAATGTCAAACTTTTTCAACGTTTTCCTAGCGTTTAAATCCCAGCACTATCAATTTGATCTGATATGACAGTCCTTAACGTCATCGATTTGAGCTGTATTTAAATATTGCTAATTTTACTCAGTACCACACCATTCTCAAGGAGCGGTTGAATTGTTGAATACAGTTAAATGGAGAGCCGTTACAAAGTCCTTTACAAAGAGCCGTTACAAACAAAGTTAAAGCTTAATTTACAAAATTGGTCAGTGTTTCATTTGATTCATTTCTATCCACTTTACGAAGTGATGAATCGGGGAATATCGAATACACCGATGGAACTCCTCTGTAGCGTCCTCGGTGGTGAGACGCAGTATATAATATTAACAGTAATAATCTTTTTAACTTATAATACCCTCGGTATGTTTATTTATTTGTTTGGTGGCCGCTTCTTCCGTCTCTCTGTGACGCTCACAAAGATGCTCAATGACCGTATCTGCGATACGAGTTTCACCAGTGCACAAGTACGAGAATATTTTCATCACGGATACCATAAGGATGGATATATTTGTCTGTCATCCACATCTGGAAAATTTTGTCAAGGAAAATTCAATCCCGTCATTTTTGACGAGCTGAGTAAGCTAGTAATAAAAATAACAATTCATCCACTTTGTATTGCCAGCAAGTCTGCCAAGAGGCGTCGCCAGGAGTCGCAGGCTGCTACGACTTTGCTGATGCCACGACATGTCAGTGCAGCAGCGACCAGTGCGATCCCTACGATCCAGACTCTTCGGACAAGTGCAACAATAACGGCCTTTACGATGTGGTCGAATGCGTGGGCTGCAACAACCTACAATGTCATACTGATAATTCTACTCAACCTGCCACAGATTGTAATGACCCGTCAGCAATTACTGGAGGCTGGAACATCGTAACTCCAGAGTGTACATATGGATTTTACTGCACCGCTGACCAGACACAAACTAGCGAAATGACGTGCTCCTCAGGGCAATATGTCGATCTGAACGGAAACTGCCAGACTGCGCCACCGCAGCCTTGCGCTGGGTGTACCTCTAGCGTTTGTCCGGACAACACGGATTGCACGAAATTTTATTCCTGTGATGGCGGAACACCCGTTGGTAACGCTATATCCTGTCCTGGAGGGACAAATTTCAATTCATCCGCCACTGGACCACTATATTGTTCACCTGACTCGTCTGCCTGCTCTCCATTAACTAACTGCGATTGGAGCTCTACTAGCTCTGGCCCAACTGATCCAGCTGGTGGCACAACTGCAGCTGGTGGCACAACTGCAGCTGGTGGAACAACTGCAGCTGGTGGAACAACTGCAGCTGGTGGAACAACTTCAGAGGGTGGCAACACTCCTTCCACAGAATGTTCTGCAGAAACGACCGGCAACTACCCGTCTGGAGCGTGCAGCTCTATGTGAGTATATTTTTGACTTCCACGACGTTGAATGAGTTTCCTTGCATAAAGTTATATTGACTTGAGTCAGGGGTCTCCAAACTATGGCCCGCGGGCCACATCCGGCCCACCACATAATTTCATCCGGTTCGCCAAACAAATCCATGTGTGGTGGTCTCGAAAAAATAATTATAGCACGACTGGCATCGCTCAATTAAATTTTGTTTTAATGTTTCATTCCTTCAGCCCGCATGAATGTGGGAAATATCTAATGTGTCCCTTATATTGAAAAGTTTGGAGACTCTGATTTAAGTAATTGCTTCCTAAATGTTGGGTGTTTATGACAGTAAACAAAATCAGCAGTAGATCTGTGTTTACCCGCTTTACAAATTTTTGGTGTCTTTCTTTCGCGCAAAAACTAAATCATTAAAAAAAGATTCGTTTCAATTTAAATAAGAGACTCAAAAATTTTCGATTCAAGTACACTACTGAGGTAGCATCGTTGAAGCGCGAGGACGAGCGTTCCAGAGACGAGAAATAATTATCTAAGACTTCACGTGAAGAAATGTGGACACGCAATTGAAAACGGCCTTATGAAACTTTAAATTAAAACCTTAAGACTTAGCAAAAATATTAAATACGCGTATCTGTGATAGCCCTTCATGCGTAATCATTCATCAGCAACGCTATTCACTAACTGTCTCATGGCTCAACACATGTGACGTTGGAGTCTGAGTTGATGAACGTAGTAATAATTTCGAATTCCAAAAATATGTATCCAATCATTTTAATAAATATCATTTTTTGAAAAAAAATCAATTGATTCTTCCATGGCACACCATTCAAGCAATACTGTTTTTCCCTTCTGAAGCAGACGTACAAATAAAAATGAAGTCTTTTTCTGCTACGCAATAATCAAGTCATTTGTTGCAGCTCTTTCTTCAAATTCCAAATCATCAGTTTTTGAATTTGTACTTTTTCACTTGTAGTTTTACAATCGTATTTTATATTTCGTATTTCAAATTCGGTTTTTTGTACTCGTACTTTTACATTTGCACTTCAATAGTATTACATTGTAACAGTCTTATGACTTTAAAAACGGTGCTGTTGAACAAATTCAACTTTTTTGTGCTACTGCATTTGCACTTTTATTCTTGTGCAATTGATCGTACTTCTGAAGATCTCTCTTTTCCTTCATTTGCGCTCGTTTTTGTGTAGTCGCTCGATGTCTTAATTAATAATTATATTTCTCAATTTTCGATCAGTCATCAAATCGTTATCACCCCTCCCTGGAAGTCTTTGTTATTTTATCATCACTCACTTATATTGCAGTTTTTCTACATCATCATTTTGAGATCCATTTCTGTTTTATACACTGCATTCAACACCTTTCTTCACCTAGCTACCTGCCTATTATTTCAAGTAATATTCAGCAGCACTCTCTCGACATCGACTTACGGATTCAGACAATACTGTTTCCAACGTAATACTGTTTCGTTGACCCAGGCAGGAACTAAACCATGACTAGATATACTATATCTAGAGACGCAGCAATCTCTTCCCTCTCTCCTACGATGCTAAGTAAAGATAAACGGTTAAATAAATCTTTTAGTCGCAGACAGCATGCGTAGAGGGGATCAGTGAAGGATCATATCCGTGATTTAAAGTTAATTTTATCAATGATCTTCAACATTATTTCTATTATTACCATTATTATTACTATTATTATTATGTTAAATTTGAATAACCTGTGCTCGCGCTGCCGCAGCTACTGGTCGTGCCGCAACATTGGAGGAGGCAACTACCAGTACATCCAGATGGAGTGCTCCAACGGTTACGTGTTCAACCCGGACCCATCCTACCCGTACTGCGACCTGCCTGAGAACGTCGACTCATGCTCTGCTGTCTTCTCCAAGAGGCACTGAGCATCTCAGGTGTGAAACACTCTTTTAATGGAGAAACCTTCTCCCTCAAGGCAGAGCGTGATACTTTTGCCTGTCCAAGAGGCACTGAGCATCTCAGTAGGTTAGGAACTTTCTTTTAATGGAGTAACCTTCTCTCTCAAGGCAAAGCGTAGTACTTTTGCCTATCCAAGAGGCACTAAGCATCTCAGATATGTTAGGAACTTTTTTACGGAGAAGTCCTCTCCGCCAAGGCAAAACGTTTCACTTTGGTTCATCCAAGAGACACAGAGCAGTATCTCAGGCTAGAAACTTTCATTCAATGGAGAAGTCTTCTGCCTTGAGGCGGAGGGTGGTGCTTTAGACTATTCAAGAAACATTGAGCACCTCAGATGAGGAACTTTCTTATAATGGAGAGACCATTTCCGCCTAGGCTAGATGTCACACTTTGGACTACCTAAGAAGATTTGAGCAGTATTTCAGATTAGGAACTTTCTTATAGTGAAGATGTCTTCTCTTTTATGGCGAATGGTAATATTTTAGACTATCCAAGAGATACTGAGCGTCTTAGGTTACGAATTTTCTTTTGATGGCGAAACTTTCTCCGGTAAACCAGGGCGTAGCACTTTAAACCATCCAAGAGACACTTTGGATCTTAGGTTAAGAACTTTTCTTTACTTGCGAAGCCTTCTTCGGTAAGGCAGAACGTTCCTCTTTAAAAAAAACTGAAGATCCCAGGTTCAATTTCCTGTCACTGTACAGTACATTTGGCAGAGCCATCAATGTTGTAGAAAATAGACAAATCGGGTAAAAAAAGGCATAGGGAGACGCTCCTCCTCAATGATCTTTCCCTTCACTCCACAGGTAGGACGAGAAAACTGGTGTAGTCAAAAGATAAAAAATCAATCGTAAAACAATTGAGCAATCGAGATCAGTGAATATTTTGAACAAAAATATCAGTAGTCAGGATCGGGTCAGAAGACAGGGGCCCGTCAGTGTGTAAGATTAAGTCCGTACACATTCATGTAAGTAGACAAGGCGAAACAGTTTACGTACGATGACATGATATGAGCCTCCTCATGAGCTGTCGAAGAGCACTCACTCTAGAATCTCATCCTCAATTGCCTTTGTGAATTCTAAAAATATTAATGGTGCGATTTTTGAGAATAGAAAGGTTGACCTGTGAACAATTCTGAGCATAACTTCATCATTCCGATCGGTATCTTGATCGATGAGTAAAGTGCTCCCGCAGGTGACGAAAGTATTTCCAAAGGTGCCTTAAGTTATCCTACAGACGCCTTGGGTGTTCCTAAAAGTTTCTGAAGTATTCTCGTTGGAACCTTAAGTATTCCCGAAAATGCCTGGAGTATTCCTGTAGAAGTACTTGAAGTACTCCTATAATTACCTGGAGTATTCCATCAAGTATCTTAAGTACTCCTATAAGTACCTTGAGTATTCCTGGAAATACCTTTAAGTATTCCTAAAAGCGCCTGGAGTATTCCCATGGGTTTGATGAGAATTCACATAGATGTATCAGGTATTTACATAGGTTTCGTAGAATGTTGCGTTGGGTGTGTGTGTCGCAACTAACCCCAAGGGTTATTTTAATGTCTCCACGAGTATCTTAAGTATGAGTAAGCCTTAACTTTACCTATGGGGACTGTAAGTGTTTCCACGGGTCCAGTAGGTATTCTCTTGGGTATATTCCAATTTTTGCGTTTACTGGACTTCTAACAAGAGTATGAGCGCGGCCAACAAGTAGGTAGCACACGCAAGCGAGCGATCTTTGCCTTCCTTCGTTTCGAGTTCGAGAACGAAAAACCTCTTCTTCGATGACTAAAAGTTTTCATTAATTTGACTCTCGTTTTTTCATGATTATGAAATTAACTGTTTCTACGAATTCTTTGAGCTATCCATCTTGTGTACTTTCAGAGTGTCTCACATGATGCACTTTCAGGGTGTCTCACATGATGCACTTTCAGGGTGTCTCACATGATGTTAGGTAAAAAATGCATGAAATTTACAGTCAAATTTTTACTAAATTAATTTTGTAATTATATTTGGAATGGCTTTCAGCTCGTGTTTTTTAAATAGTCCTCCCCCATGAGATATTGAAAGTGCTCATATTCTATAGTTGGTTTAACCAAAAGTATACTGTATAGCTGGTTTGCACAATAATATGTTCTATTGCCGATTTAAGCTATAGTATATTGTTTAAATGGTATAATCAATGGTATATTCTACAGCTGATTTAAACATTAGCATATTGTACACCTGGTTTAACCAAAAATATATTTTTACCTGGTTGTATAGTGTTTTTCTCATAAATATTTATCAAGATACCCTTAGATTCATCGTTAATAACACTTTCTTTCGCTGCATAACAACAAACTGAAATAATATGTTAATAACATAACTGCAAAAACATCACATCCATTTCCACTTACCATTTTTGCAGAGCAAGGCGTCGTGCTGCTGCTACAACCCCTGCTTCTCCAGCCGCACAATCTTGACAACTTTTATTTCCCTCAACTTTTATTTTCTTCAACTTTTATTTTTTTACACTTTTATTTTCTTCGCCCTTTATTTTCCTCAATTTTTATTTGTTTCAGCTTTCATTTTCCCCAACTTTTATTTTCCTCGACTTTAATTTTCGTCGAATTTCATTTCCTCAATTTTTATTTTCTTCAACTTTTATTTTCTTCAACTTTTATTTTCTTCAACTTTAATTTTCTGCACAAGCTAAATTCACGCATGGGAAAATTGTTTTTTTGATTCTGCACACAACTTAACTACTCAAATATCCCTAGTTATGCGGTACAATTAGCTACGGTGAAGTGTCATAATTACCCGATTTTGTCCAGTCGGTGTGTATGGTTCAAGAAACAAATGAAATGTAAAATTTAAATTGAAAACAAATTTGGTAGGTGACTGTACACTAAGTATCATACTTTGTGATACTTTTCCATCTTTTGCTCAAACAACTCGAAGTATTATGTGAGAGAAATAGAAATCCGTGTCGAAATTTTAAGAGGTCATCATTTTCTGATTCATTCAAAACGTGTTTTTCGTTAGACGAGACGTTAGTCACGAGCTTTCGAATGACATTTGATGCTCCCAAGGACAAGATTTTTTTAGAGTTTTTAGGCTTATTTTGTCAGTGGGAAAAACTCCTTAGAAATAAGTTAGCTCTCTATGAATTTCAGCTTAGGTATGACCGTATGAATAGTTGTTAATTTTTTAGTTTTATTTCACGACGAACAATACATTTTCAACAAGTACATTTTCGTCAGCATTTATATATGTGTTATCGGGTAATAAATTGAAAAACATTTGATAGTAGATATACGCATAAATTTCGTGTATTAATCTATCAGAACAAATTTGATCACTCAAGTTCTATTCATCAAACTTTTCAAAAATTAAATTTTAAAATTTTTTCGATTTAAAGAATTAGCATCGTTCGGAGGACTAAAACATTCAAGACCAATTTTTGTAAACGAGATTTTTTACTCCGTTCTGTTTAAGCAGATATGCATGATTTTTTGTTAATTATTTTCAATATACTCCGTGATATTGAAAGTGTTATGATCAAATTAGAATTTTATTAAAAAACATCGTTCTGCTAGGGATTAAAAACACATTTTAGCTTATGTAGAGTTTATTGACCTTATTTTTGAATGGAAAATACAGTTCACAAAGTCTAGAAAATGCTTCAAAATTTGTTTTGCATTTTTAGTTCTTCTTTTCTGCGTATACCGAACGCAGCTTGCTAGAACCTGTACTAAAGTTCGCACTTTGGCACCCACGCTTTTGCTTTTATGAGTTAAGTATTTTGGTACCTCAACCTTACACATGTTAGTTAAATATTTTCGTACCCCAACACTAAAGTACCCCAACCTTACTTTTACTTGTCAAGTGTTTCGGTATTCCAGCACTTGGGTACCCTAACTTTACACTTATTAGCCCAATATTTTTGTACCCCAACCCAACTCTCATTAGTCAAATACTTTTGTACCCCAACCCTACTCTCATTGGTCAAATATTTTTGAACCCCAACCCTACTCTCTGCCAAATATTTTTGTACCCGAACCCTACTCTCACTAGTCACATATTTTTCACACAAGCTTGAACTTTGTCTCTTCATGATTGCTCGTTTGATTCACGTTTTTTTTTTGTCGTAACTTATGCTTAAGAACTGAATCTGTTTCGTTTGTAAGTGATTTTTAACTGATTTTTGCGACTGTTTTGCACCCATCGAATAGTATAATAAAATGTTGTTTTATTTCTAGCCAACATCCTTCTTTTAATGAGTTTTGTGGAACCTGAAAAGAGCTAAAGATCACCGAAGGTAAAATAAATAAATGAATATGCACGAAGTGCACGTATATTCGCACAAAAGATTGAGGTTATGAAAATAATGCATTTTCCTGGACGAGAAGAGACCCAAGGCGATTTGATATGAGACACATGGTCGAAAAATTGTGGCCTAGAGTAAACTTTTATACACAAATTTTCTCAGACTCTTTTTAAATTGCTCAACAACACAGTCATCTTTTAAAAAATTTAAATGAAGCGTTGTTAACGTAGGATTGAGCTTTTCACTTCATTAGCCAGTCAAGTGAAAGTTTTTTTTATAAAAGATAAGCCCCAACAGGTAGCAGCCCTTATATCATGATCACAAAGAAAATCAAACTCTCGATTTTGTTTGTGGGTAATTCATCAGCATTTCATTCTGTTTAGATCTCAATAAGTTTGGGGCAACAGGCCAAAAATACATCAAAGAATTCAGTCATTCACGTGTTTTACTTGTCTACACATCCGTATAACTGTGAGAACACTCGAGCAAATTGAGAGGACGAGTATCGTTTTTGATGCAAACAGAGATGACGAGTATCGTTTTTGATGCAAACTGAGAGGACGAGTATCGTTTTTGATGGAAACTGAGATGACGAGTATCGTTTTTGACGCAAATTATGATGACGAGCATCGTAGTATCGTATCGTACGAGTATCGTATAAGCATTTAATTTCAAATTAACGCCGAACAACCCTTCACGTGAACTTGATCTCTAGTTTGATCATCTACATTGATGCTAGAAACTTGCTGAAATTTCCCATGCAACAAGTATTTTCTACGATTATTTTCAGCAGAGACGAATTTTTGGGCAAACTGCACGGGCAGGGAATGACCCACGTTTTGGATGATGTTTATCCATAAATAGGAAGGTACTTACACATCCTTTTCTTTTGCACAAGTGTGCATTTTTGTGAAAAAGAATTTCAATATTTTGAAAGTTTTCGCATGTTTTCAACCCCTCCTTACTCGAAGACAAACCAGAAGAATCTAAAAGCGTGTGAAAATTTAGGTGTGTTAAGCCCCTTTACACTTGTGTTGAAATAACAAAAATGTAAAAAAGGAAATTTAGGTAAGTTGGGAGTCCCTCCACCCATGCAAGAGTATACGGTGCATATAAGCACGTTGACCGAGATGAGTTAAACTGAAGTTCAATATTCACCTAAAATTTTGTGTCACTCCTAGAATGCAATTTTAATGATAGCAAGCATTTCAAGTTCATCGCGTGTTAAATTGAGGACAAATTCACCCAACATTTTTTTATTGGAACACTGTCAATAATTAAAAATTTAATACCTCTGTAGTCCATCTATTGTCTATAAAAAGCACGTTTCAATGTACACACATTATCTTCAGGCTGAAAATAGCAAGCATTAACTGGAGCATGCATAAGGTGTTCTGCAAGTTTTAGAGGAATTTTAAATTCGGGATCTCGGAAATTTAGGGATTCTCGTTAAGCTAGTCTGACACATGTTATTTTCGGCTCATGTGACCGTGTCTGCTGAGGATTAAATATTGAGTTAAAATGAGATACGTGTTGGCTAATGATACAACATTCGTTAGGGATTTGAAATTTGGACCAAAGAATTGGAAAAATTAAATCCCACATTCATACCTAAAACAGTGGCAAGTTTTCATTTAAATGATTCTTATATGGTAGTATTTGAACAAAATAACACTGTATTATGAAAATTATACCTATCATTGTTTTTGTTACATTTTTTCGAATTCCTAGTACACGGGACTAATAATTCTTGGAGTTTGTAAATGAAACTTTAGTTTCAAATACCGCAGATTTTTTCACAGTCTCATCAAACGACGGTCAACTCTGAGTGACTCAAACGAGCCACGACAGAGGAAGGTGTGTCAAGATAAATTTATACCTCACATTCACGTGTCAGTTCATGAGACAGTTTGTCACCCAAAAGTGACTATAAAGTGCATAATATCATTGTTATTGTACTATATAACATTCATATTGTATTATTTATCATTGCCATTGTACTATTTATCGTCACTTTTGTTCCATTTATCAATATTATTGCACTACTTATAATTATTGTATTGTTTATCAAGGCAATTTATCATAATCATTGAAGTATTTATTATTACTTATGCAATAATTATCATAACTATTGTACCATTCATCATAATTATTGAAATATTTATCATCAATATAACACTACTTATCTTTACTATTGTGTTATTCATCAATGCCACTGTAGTATTGTTATTCCTTATGTAATATTTATCATTACAATTGTACTATTTATCACCCCTATTGAACTATTTTTAAGAACCTATGTAATATTTATCATTCCTATTGAACTATTTTCATGAGTCAACCAAAATGCAGTACAAACACGTTATAAATATCAACAAGAATTATAATGAAAAGAGCAAAGAAAGTCGCTTTTAAACCCAACATTCTTATTAAAACATTCAGGCACTAAAAGAATAACGTTTCGACCCGTAAGCTCATTTTAAACTTCTGTTGGTAGAAAATCACAAATTCAGCAAAATTTCAAGCCAAATGTTAGACGATAAAAAAAAATGAAGCATCATACTAAAAAAACAACAAATACAACCTCACTTTTAGAACAGGCTCCTGCTCTCTACGCCATCCCATTCTGCCATCCGTTCTCATGCAGAGAAGTGCGATCTTCCAGTGCGCTTAAACGATTTTAAAGTAATTGCATCTGCATCTGGCATAATAAATCTTCGTATTTTAGAATCCCTGCATATTTTACCAGTTTACCAGTTTCAAATGATAGTCAGTCCGCTTTCCCCCTTCAGGTAGTTTAGGTTGTATTTGTCGGTTTTTAGTCTGATGCTACTCTTCATTTTTTTCTTTGTCTGACATTTAACTTGAAATTTTACTCAATTGCTGATTTGCTACCGACAGAAATTGAAAATGATCTTACGGGTCGAAACGTTCTTCTTTTAGTGTTTGACAGTTTTAATAAGAATGTTGGATTAAAAAGCGACTTTCTTTGCTCTTTTGTTTATAATTAGGATTTACCTAGAGCAAAGCATAAATGTTTATCAACAAGAATAAAACGCTAAGTATCGAAGAAAATCGAACAATTACCTAAGCAGATAATCCTTAACGTACTCTCTTTTACAGTATACAATGCGCTAGAAGACAATTTAAAATGCGCTACAAACGAGCTCGATAAGGCGCATATTTCAATTAATATAAATATAGCGTTGTTCTTTTGCTGCTGTGTGCATGGCGCTCTTGTTACGAAATTATTGATCAATGCTAAGAGCTCTTTTACATTTAAACTTTTTGCATTCCAATAGCAACACCTAATGTAAATACCTCTGTAATAAGTACATCTGTAAAGAAGTAAATTCCTCATTAAAATGAGAATTAAATACCTCATTAAAATGAGAAGTTATTACCTCATTAAAATGAGAAGTAAATACCTCATTAAAATGAGATGTAAATACCCCATTAAAATGAGAAGTAAATACCTCATTAAAATGAGAAGTAAATACCTCATTGAAATGAGAAGTAAATACCTCACTAAAATGAGAAGTAAATACCTCATTAAAATGAGAAGTTAATACCTCATTAAAATGAGAAGTAAATACCTTTGTGCCGCCCTTCGTGTATTCGTGTACCGAGCCACATAAAAGCGCTTGTTGGGTATGAGTAATCGCACTTTGACTGAGCTCTCCCCGCTGGTAGCACCGGCCCTAACGTCCAGTAAACCACTCGAAACGTTGCCGTCTTCCTTATCCTACCGGACACAACGGAACCCCAGCGAGACGGCACATTGGTGGCCAGTTCCAGAACAAACCCACGACGTTTTGTTCCGAAAGTTGAAAGAAGCTAAGAAGATATCATCATCATCATCATCGAGAAATCTACAAAGATGGAGAAGAAGATCTGGTGACAACAGTAAATCAACGGTAGTCAAGAATCATCGTGAAGATTGTCTGGTGACGACAAGAATTATAACTCTTAAGAAGAGGATGAAGAG
>JACJUY010002243.1:98562-112823 GCA_014220935.1 Platorchestia sp. MABIK | reverse complement strand
TTTAAAATCCAATGTATCGACGTTTCATGTTTGTACTTTATTGGAAATAAATGTTTTTTTCTTTCTTTTTATTTCTTTTCTTTACATATCAGTATAGAGGAATCCCGACACACGCAGAAAGACAGGCGCTACAAAACGGCCCCAACTCACCCTAATGATGTGCTTTGCATAAAAATAAAGAGAAATCCCGACACACACAGAAGGACAGGCGCTACAAAACGGCCCCAACTCACCCTAATGATGTGCTTTGCATAAAAATAAAGAGAAATCCCGACACACACAGAAGGACAGGCGCAACAAAATAAATAACAGCCCCAACTCACCCTGAGCTTGGCGAGGACTTTGCTGCCATTGGTGTGGTTGAGAGGCAGGAGGTTGGCGCACACAACGTCAAACTTGTCCCGGCGCTGCCACTCCAGCAACGAGCTCATCTCAACGCTTGTCTGGGGACAGTAGGATGTGTGAGACGGAGGACTCGTACCAACGAACGCTAGATTAATTAGGAAAAGAAACATTTTACAAAGCACTCCGATTTTTATTGCCAAAAAATATATGGGTGAAGTGTATGATCCTCAATAATTGACATAATAAAAGTACTATTGTCCGGTACTAATGATTTTCGAAACAATAAAACTGAATGCCTACCAGAAACGCCTTCCACCAAACCAAACCTGTTGGCCCTAACCAAACCTTGTTATATTCAGGTTACTCATAAACTATATTGTCGGGTAAAACTGAACAGGTAGTCTGATAATAGCCTTCATGCTAGCTACCAAAACTTTGGGTTCAAACTAATTATTATAACCAGGTTACACTATAAGTTAATTTCAGCCTCCCTTACCACACAAAAGATTTTCAAAGAAAAGAAGTAGGAAGGCACCATTCGGTATGGAGTCAAGACAACGCGGAATCAACACTAGAGCATGCGAGCACTGGTTTTGTCTGTCACCAGCTCACACATGGCAGCGAACGGTTCACACGCAGCCACCTCACCTTGGCGATGATTTCCTTTTCCTTGGAGCCGAGATGCAGCAGCGCCAGGTATAGGCAAACTGGACTCGATGTGAGGCCGACCACGCGCGTTGCGCCCTGGTCCAACAGAACACTGAATTATGCAACAAAAATACTATGTAAAATACTATGTAATAGACCTACTCTTAAGTCGGGAGAAAACATCGAAGTTGTTTTTTCACACTGGATGAAGTATGGACGATAATTTTTTGCTGGTAGTTCAGGTGATACGGTAACGCTTATTCCGTGGACGATCAAAACACTAAATTATGCAACAAATTGTACTCAAGATCCAGTATAAAAACACTCATAACGTAAAAGATATGCACTTTTGTCTGAAAAAAAAACAGCGAGCTTATTTTCACGCTGTATGAAATACGGATGATAATATTTCCCATATAGTTCAGCTGATAAGGTAACGCTGATTTCTGATCACTATTAAAAATTGCTCGATCACTCGATTGGAGAGTAACCAAAACGCGAGTACGTGTATCCGTTCTGACTGATCGTATGACAAACTGATTGTTGGATGTGTCCGAGAGTTTCAAACTTCGGCGTTCTGCACGACTAGGCCGATGTATTTATACCTGACCAAAGCAGTAATTGCTCTGGGATGGTGCTGGGCCACTTTAAATGTATCGAATGTAGGATTTATTGCCTAGCTCTTGAGGGAAGTAGTGTACATAGAGACTACAGCCAAGTCGATGAGGGAACAAAAACCTGTGGATTAATACAAAAACGAGTGCCGGACAAATTCCAGCAGGAATGAGCAACGAATTAATTACAACAGAAACGAACAACGGATAAATTATAACTGAAATGAGTGGCTGAAAAATTATTGCAGAAACGAATTGGTGACAAATTAAGGAGGAAAGAGCGGCGGCCGACAGACGCAAAGAGTGCTCACCTATCGAGTGGCTGACAAATTACTACAGGAACGAACGGGAGACGAATTGGAGGGCAAATATGCAGAGTGGCCTAACCCACAAATCAGAGGTCAAAATTGGCAGAGTGGATTAAGTGCTAATTTTACCTCATAGCGGCGTAGATCTCTTTCAGGCAGAGTGGCCTAGTTCCTAATTCAGTTCCTAGTGAGTAATTTGCCTAAGAAAAGCCATTTTGGCAACCCTGCGATGAACACCACGCTTCTAACTTGAGTGTCCTAAAATTCTGTGTTTGTATGTTAGGCCACTCTGCATCTTTGCCCTTCAATTAAAGCATAAAAGAGCGGCGGCCGTAACGAGTGCTCACCTCCTGCGCGAAGTGAACCACGAGGCCGCCCGTCGCACAGTTGGCGTCCAGGACGGTCTTGCCCTTGAAAGCGGCAGCCGAGCGCGCCAGCACCTGCACCGAGAGTGACATCAGTACATATTTACTATAGTACAGAGTGCGCCAGAAGTACATAACTGATCCTTTTAATTTGCTATTAAAAGGAAAACTATCACCTCTATTTAGTTGAAACTTTTTTTATTTGAATGACTAACATTTTATGATTTATTGCGGCATCCTATTTATCGAGCTAGCAAATTAAAAGGGTCACTCACTTCTGGCCCACCCTGCGTATGTACCGCCGAAGCAGGTACAGAGAGTGGCATCAGTATTTACTTTAGTATATGTGCCGCCGTAGATAAAAGATTAAAATTTGAGGGGGAAAGACAACAGTATTGTAATAATATCTCTACTATACCTCAACTTCGGTTTGAGGTATAGCATTGGGTGTGAATCATTTCCGCGTAAAAATATTCAATTGCAAAACGGATCTGATTTTTTTATTACAGAACTCTACCTAACACAAACTTTCAATCCTTAACACAAACCATCAATACAACCACAAACCATCAAACCATCACCGTTTCATCCTGAAAACGTAGTTGTATCAACTCGTACTAACTTTTCCCTTCATTTTATATGGTTTGGTCGAATTGATGTCCCTTTTCTACAATTGAAACAAAGCCCTTAACAGTAACAACATAACGATGGAAGCTAGTTATTTATGCTTGGATGACTTTTCAGTGGTTTGAATGAACCACGTTCACATTATATATGACTTCTGTTCATCCCCGTTTTCTGTGTGTTCCAACTTATAAAATCAACCAGACATCGAGCCTGACTAGTACAATTTCAATTCCGACACCGGATACTTTCACGTAGCTTATCACAGTGATATTGCCTACAGTTAGATAATAAAACATTTCTTGCGTCTTCCTAGTCACAACGTACATGCTTGTGGCAAATAACTCTTCAAATGTTTTACATTCCTTGCGTACGCAACTTATCAGACCCACAACGCTAATATTACCAACGGTTAGGTAAGATATATATTTTTATATAGTAAAATTATTCTTGCGTCTGCCAGTCACATAGCACATGCTCGTGGCTATAAATCTTTCACATTTTTTGTGTAAGACGAAAAGCTTACCCGAGCTGTCTCTCCGCCGCCATAGGTGCCCCAGGTCTTGCCGTGTATAGACTCCTGCAAGAGAGCTACGTTTAGCTCCCGGTCCGTGTTGGCTGCCGCTGTTGATACGATGCTCTGTCTGCACAAACCAGTGCTCTGTTCTTGCGGTAGCGTTTTTTGGACCAAAAAGCACAGCTGGTACGGGTTGCGGTAGAGCTGCGTAAAAAACAGGACGGGGTTATCGTTGTTGTCGGGGTTCTTGAAATTAATTTCGAGGCATGAAGGTGAAAGTTATTTCAGCTGGAGTAGAAATAATGAGAAAAGTTTATCATTTTAGTCGTGGTTTTTAAAATCAAGGAAGAGGAAAGAAGAAGGTTGAAGTTATTTTAGTTGAAGTAGAACTAGTGAAAAGGGTTTATTATTTTAGTCGTGTTTTTTGAAATTAAGCACTTATTAATTGAGCCCTTTTGTAAAATAAGAAAAATTTAGAGTATGAGATAAAGAGTTCTGAGCAGCACATCATTCACCGGCTTCCATCAAAGAACTAATGTAGAACTGAAATGAACGTACAAAATTCAAGGTTGTGTTTGACGAAGAGTTGGAACAATAAATATTTATCTTCAATTGCTCAAACGGAAGCAAGAAATACGAGCGTTACTTTCCTCCTCCTCTATATTAAGGGATCTAATTACTCTTTTCGTGGACGGATATGGTTAGACATATACTGGCCGGACATGGGCAGATAAGATAATAGCTATCCGTGTATATTAGTTTTTAACAGCTGTTGATTCCAACAAACGAATTTCCTTGTTTTTACCCACATTTAATTTGAATAGGCGGTATTCATCATTCTAATCTTATTTCCATAGACTTATAAATATTTTGCTAAATGTTTTTTATCAGTGTTTAATCCAGGAAACCTTTATTTATGCTGTTTGGTTCGATAGACTTTTCTGCAATGTTTACTACTCATTACGTGGACATTTAATGGCGATATTCATCAGAACAACGAAACATCATTCACTTGTATGATGGAATTGAAAATTTAAAAGCATAGAAGACGAATTCTACGTAATACAACACAACATGAATTCATCAATTCGTAAAACTTCCTCAGACAAAATGAAAATGAACTAACTTCAACTTTTTCCGTAAAGATTTAGTGAGTTAAAAATCATGTCTATCAATCAAACTTTCGTGAGTGACCCTTAGTATTTGAGCCTAAGTGATGTTTGACGCTAACGTTGGTGGTGCGAGGGTGTGGCTCATCTCTTCCTTCGTCACCTCCTCACGTCACGGGGCCCTGGCCAGCCAGTACGTGGCACTCTAGTTTCAACACATTCCTAGGAATTATGTTGGCTGCCACGGCAATTAATTAGGAATGATATTGACTGCCACAACAATTGATTAGGAATGATATTAGCGGCCACAACAATTAATGAGGAATGATATCAACTGTCGCTACAACTTACTAAGAATAACATTGACTGTCACCAAAATTAATGAGGAATGATTTTAACTGTCGCTACAACTTACTAAGAATAACATTGACTGTCACCAAAATTAATGAGGAATGATTTTAACTGCCGCAACAATTAACCACGAATAATAGACATGTAGTACGGAGTAAAACGGAGTACGGAGACATGCAGCTCTTCTCTTTTCGTAACGACACTATTCAAGGGATAGATTTTAGAGGCATTCAATGTCTTTGAGTTTATTTTCAGGGTAATTTTTTCTAGTTTAAATGACTCGAACGAGGGATAAATACTTCGGTGACAACTGTGAAAAAAGTATCCAGTTAAAATAGTTTCCAGCATGCAAAAGTGTCACGATTTTTGATAAAGCATATATTTATACGTGAATATAAACGTACAAATTTTCAAGATCTGCTCGATCCAAAAGAATTGCGTGTGGTAAATGAGGTCTTACGCTGTGTTCAATAATTTGACTTCACATGGTTTTTTCGAAAAAGACACCGTGGCTAAAAAACTGGCAATTTAGATTTCGTAGCAGAGTTAACGCAAAAGTTAAGAAGAAATACTATGAACAATCTTGCATTTTTAATATCACTTATAGGTACCTACTTGGACCTTTATTGACTTGCAATGTTAACTGAACATATACTCCAAAATATTTGCTTGTAAACTCTCGCTCACCTTTTTTTTTATCTTTATTTCATTTTCAAACACAACTTTTCACACGAACAACTCATGCTTCCACCGCTCTTTAACTACTGATAGGACACCAACAAAACCTAGATGACCAACGAACACCAACAACACCTAGATGACTAACAAACACTAACAAAACCTAGATGACCAACGAACACTAACAATACCTAGATGACTAACGAACACCAACAAAACCTAAATGACTAACGAACACCAACAATACCTAGATGAGTAATAGAACACCAACAAAACCAAAATGACCAACGAACACCAACAATACTTAGATGAGTAATAGAACACCAACAAAACTTAAATGACTAACTAACACCAACAATATCTAGATGCCTAAAGAACACCAACGAAACCTGAATGACTAATAGAACCCTAAAAAAAAACCTAGACGACCAACACCTAAGGTGGTACAAAGGAGCACGTATTCGCATCACTCACGTTGATGTAGGCCTGTATGCTCTTAGCCTTGATGAGGTGGTAGGTCTCCCCTTGTATCGTGCAGCACTGGCCCAGCATGGACACGTATTCTATCGGGGTCCTGTAGATCGATGGGTTGTCTGTTCTTTTCACGTTGCCTGCGGAAAAAAGAAGCTTTAAGTTAAAAATTATAATTAATGTCTGTTCGTTTGACGTTGCCTAGGTAGAAAAATTTTGCATCACAGAAAATGATGAATGTCTGTTTTCTTGGTGTTGCCTGCATTAAACAGAAACTGTGTATTTTAGATAATGATGAATGTCTGTTTCCGTGGTCTTGCCTGCGTGAAAAAGAAATTTTGTAGTAAAGATAATGATGAATGTTTGTTCTTTTGATGTTGCCTGCGTAAAATATTAATTTTGTTATAAAAATACTGATGAACGCTTGTGCGTTTGACGTTGTTGCCTGAGTAAAAAAAACACTTTGCGTTAAAAATAATTATTAATGTCTGTTCGTTTGACGTTGCCTAGGTAGAAAAATGTAGTATTGAAAATGATTATGAATGCTTGTTCTATTAGCGTTGCCTGCATGCAGAAAAAATTTTGTCTTCAATATAATCGTAAACGTCTGTTCTTTTGACGTTGCCAGTTTTGAAAAATATTGTCGTAAAGATGAGAACAAACGTTTTTTTAAGTTTCCTGTGTGAAAAAAAAATTTTGGATTCAAGATAATGATGAACATTTATTTTTTGCCATTGTTTACCTACTGAAGCCATTTCGCATTAAAGGCATTGATAAACGCTATTTTTTTACTTAGTCTGAGTGTAAAAGTTTTGTGGTATGAAATCAATTTTAAAATGTTTGAAAATATTAGTTGAAAAACGACAAGGCAATGCTAAAATTTAGTTAGAAAAATAAATTTTCACCAAAATGAATCATCATTTTAAGTTTCTGGGTACGAGGTCCTGATTACCATAATAGAATACGCTAAAGGTTTCATATCAGCATCTCTTCGTAAGGGGTTTCCAATCTTTTTTACTTCACAAGGCCGAACATTATCATGATATTCTGCGCACTAAACAGGAGTGCTAGGCTTAACCAACACCGTCGGATGTTATCTCACGGAGAGCCAGAGCTTCATGAGTCCAAGTTTAGAATCGTTGGACTTTCGAAGTCATCGTTGGACTTTCGAAGTCATTTGCTATCTATAAGAACAATAGATAGATGGCCGTTATGCTAACCATTTGATTGTTACGAAAAACTGTTTTTATATTCTGCTGTCATGTATAATTACTTAGCTCAACAACAGTTTACCGCTTGCAATAGTGTAGTCAGTAAACTAAACTTGAGAAAGTCTGACATTTCGTGTAGTAGTTCCACATTTTTTCAATCATTATTTTAGCACAAGATATTTTTTAAGCTAGATGCACTCACACTTCAGGGAGAGGGTCAACCATGCACCGATTTTGGGATGTGCAGATGCTATTTCAATTTAGCTTCTGGAATTGTCTCCACGTTTAAACTATTGCACTACAGTGAGTACCCACCACCTTAAAAAGCACTCCGTGATAATCTGATAACAAGGAGAAAGTCATGACCAAAATATATAGTTATTTGATGTGAAGTGATGAATGACTTAATGACTGGTAGACTTCTCTGGTATTGGAGAGTGTGGCATGATTGCTGGTGAAGAGCTAACCTGATTAATCAATAGTGCTAGACTAACCAGGCTGATGGTGTAGAACTCAGCAATAGTGGAGGACTGACCTGATTGGTGGTAGCAAGATTCTCTAATAAAAACGTGGCCTTGTGGAGTGAGCCAGGACAAAACTTTGAGGAGGAGGTCCTCCACTTCACGGTCCGTGAGATACATGAGGAGCCAGTTGCTGAACACCATGTCGAATGACTCGGGCGGGAACTCCAACCTGCGCAGCAACGTTTTCTTTTAAGTAATACAACTGTAACCCTCAGGACAATACATTCTCATGAGTGATACGATCATGCGTGAACTCAATTGGCGGGATTATGGCTGGAGCTCTAATTCACAGAGTAACGTATTCTTATGGGTATTACGACTGGGCGAGAACTGCAACCTTCAGGAGAACGTATTCATATGAGTACTACGATCATGGCGAGAGCGCCAACCTACAGAGCAACGTATTCCTATAGGTAATGCAACCGTAATCTTCAGGATACCAACTTCCCATGAGTTATATGATCATGGGGGTAGAGCCATCTGAACTGCCTACATATCATATTTTCGGCCTTCCAACTCACCATGGCATCTGTGTGATCCTGTCTATAAGCACGCATAATTACCCCTTTCTCTATTGTATTAACTTTGCAGAACTTGAATATTTAAAAAAATATGAATTATGCGACATAAAAGGTGGTAATTAGAAATTAATTGTAAAACGAAAAAAGTGAAAGTCTCGAATAATCCAACTCGTTTATCACGAGTCCGGTTTGGCCTCATGTGAAGTGCATCGTTCTCAAATGGAAAAACATTAATTTTTTATCTTAGGTTCCAATATCACGAACATTCTGCGCTCAGGACATGTGATTAATGAACTTATGTGCATCGATAGGAGCCGCAGGATGTTGGGGCATCCTTGCCTGCAGCAGGAGCCAAAGTGTATTGATCTTGAGTGATACAAAGCTATCAATGTTAAAAAATTGTGACAAATAATTCAATGGTAACGATGAATGATCTAAACAAAAGGGCATCCTTGATTTTAGTCGCAGCCAACACGTATTGATCGTAAGTGATTCAAAGCTCTTAATGCGAAAAAAAATTGGTGAAAGAAAACAAGTGAATGAAAGAGATGTGGTAATTCAATGATCGCGATGATTTAATTTGAACAAAAGGACATCCTTTCCTGCCGCAGCCAACGTGTATTGATCTTGAGTGATACAAAGCTGTTTAGGTAAAAAAATCGAGGTGACTAATTCAATGTTGACGATAGTTCAATTTGAACAAAAGAGCATCCTTGCAGACAACGTGTATTGATCTTGAGTGACACAGAGCTCTTAATGGGAAGAAATTGATGTTAATAATTCAGCGGTAGCCATGATTTAATCTGAACAAAAGGATATCTTTTCCCGTAGTGGCCCTACGTGTATTGATCGTGAGTGAGATACAATGACCTTGATGTGAAAAAATTAAGATGAATAGTTCAATGGTAGCTGATGACTGAATCTGAATATGGACTTAATGCGCATCAAGGTTCGATAAACGTTATGCGGGTGTGTGAATATGTAGCCCTGGTGAGACATGTTCATATTTGATAGTTTTTATTTGTATAGGTAAAATGTTGTTGAATATATAGGCCTACAAGTCGATTGAGTTAATATTTATGACATCCTTACATACACAAGAGTTCTCATAAAAAAATCATTAAACTTTGTTTTACCGCTAACCCTTTGAAAGAAACATGGCTCTCATAGTCAGTTTCAATCCGCAAAGCTCAAATCGAAATTCAATTTAGAAATATTTGCCAGTCAACTCTACGAAAGTTTGAGCACATTTATTCCGTCGCGTTTGTTTCGAACGCAGCTCTTTTCATCAAAACGAATAATCTATAGAAACTAACCGGCTCTCAAAGGAAACAAACTTGGGACAACAACAAAGACGACCGAAATCATAGACATTGACGAACCAGGATCATTGACTGAAATCATCGACATTGACGACCAGAATCATTGACCGAAATTATCGACATTGACGAGCCAGAATCATTGACCGAAATCATCGGCACTGCTGACGTAAAAAATTACCCGTTTGACAGCAATTTTGAGAATCAGTTCTTGTGAATAAAAGTGCCAGTTAGCAACAGAGACATGGTCTACAGTCTTCTCACAACGCAAACAAACAAACGCGTGAGAAGACGACGAAGCCGTAGAAATATAGGGCTACTTTAATCTGATTAAGAAGGGCAGAGGCAGCCTGTCTACAGTTACAGGCTGTCTACAGAATCAGGTTGTCTACAGAACCAGGTTGTCTACATGGGTAGGCTTTCTTAAGGAGCAGGTTGTCTACAGAAGCAGGCTATCTTCAGTTACAGGCTGTCTACAGAGGCAGCCTGTCTACAGTTACTGGCTGTCTACAGAGGCAGGCTGTCTACAGGTGCAGGTTGTCTACAGTTACGAACTGCTGATGGTTACAGGTTGTTTACATAGGCAGGTTGTCTTCAGTTACAGGCTGTCTACAGAGACAGGCCATCTACTGAGGCAGGTAGTCTACTGGGGCAAGTTGTCTACAAGAGCAGGTTGTGCCGTTCAACCATTCCCTCGAGACTTTATAATTCCCTCTAATCTTTATAATTCATTTAAGACTTACAATTCTTTCAAGACTCTACCCCAGCACTCACGTGGTCACGTCGGCGCACAAGAAGTTCGTGCCGCCGAAGTGTCCGTTCTGTTTCCTGTTCTCCTCGACGTAAGACTCCATGAAGTCCACGGCGGTGATCTCCTTCACACCGCTCTCGCACAGCAACGTCGTGTACCGCCTGTGGTTGTCATCGTTAGGTACTATAGCAGCATTGTTTGGTACGCTACAGTCTGTGAAAGTTATTGTTAGATACAATAACAGCATCAAATGGTAGTACCCTACCGCCTGTGGTTGTCATCGTTGGTTACTATGACAGCATTGTGTGGTTCGCTACAGTCTGTGAAAGTTATTATTAGTTCCAATAACAGCATCCGTTAGTAGTACACTACAGCCTGTGATTGGTATCATTACATACAATAACAACATCGTTTAGTTCTCTAAAGTCTGTGAAAGTTATTACTAGACACAATGAAAACATCGTTTGGTAGTACTCTACCCCTGTGTTTGGTCTCATCAGATACAGTAACAACATCGTTTGGTACGCTACAGTCTGTGAAAGTTATTATTAGTTTAAATAACAGCGTTATTTGGTACTCTACCGTCTTTAAATATTGTTATTAGATACAGTAACAACATCGTTTGGTACTCCCCAGCCTGAAGAAGTTATTATTAGTCTCAATAACAGCATCATTTGCTGTACTCTAGCGTCTGTAAATTTTGTCGACGTTTTTAAAATCACCAGAGGAGCTGTACTCCTCTAATGAAAACCGCATCAGCTGGACTGGTATCGAACCAGAGATATTTTGTCTAAAGAGTCATGCTTAACCTCTCGCGCCACGGAGAGGAAATTTATTTATAAAGAATCACTTTTTCACCATCATTTTCGACGATTTTTATAATCACCAGAGGAGCTGTACTTCTCTGGTAAAAATACAGTAAAGGCAGAACTGGGATCTAACCAGGGATATTTTGTCTAAAGTGAATGATACCTCTCGCGACATGGAACAGAAATTTTTCTCTAAAGAATTTCTCTTTCATCCAGCACTAACCCTATGCCAGCTGCCAGTTCGAGCACTTTCTTGCCCGTGTAGGTGGCGTCCGGCAAGTAGTTCATGATCTCTTCTTGCTCCTCCACGGCCAAATGAGGTGCATCGTGGCTCAGCATCATTGACTCTACCGACGGCTCGTAAATCTGAGCAGAAAACACGAAAGTGCGTCAAAATTAATCCTTCATTATCAGCATTTTTGTTATCAGATCACCGTTCTCCCGACCCCCGTCCTAAGACTGGACCTGGCATCAGGTTGTGACCGACATCAGAATAAGGAAATTAGTCCTCCAATATTAATTTCATCGAAATTATTCCTTCAACATCAGCATTCCTGCTGTCATATCGCCGTTCTCACGACCCCTGTCATTAGACAGGCACTGGCATCAAATCGAGACCGACCTCAGAATGAGAAAAGGACTCTCATTCCTGAGTGAACTTCAAAGCCAAGTTCAACTTTTTCGCAGGTCATTAATGGAATTAGTCGCTCATTGCGGAGGCTAAACACGGGCTGCTAAAATAAAAAATGTCTCATGAAATGGTAAAATAAGGAGAACATTCACTCCCTCTCACCTGCCAACACCCCCTCTCACCTGCCAATACACCCTCTCACCTGCCAACACCCCCTCTCACCTGCCAATACTCCCTCTCACCTGCCAATACTCCCTCTCACCTGCCAACACACCCTCTCAAATCCAACACCCCCTCTCACCTGCCAATACTGCTTCATTTTATTACGACGAGTCGTAGGACTCCACTCGGAAGCTCCGGACTCGATGACGTCAGCCGAATGTTTAGGAGGTCCCATGGTGTCAAGGATTGGCTCGAAAATATCAATAATATAATCACTAAACTGTCGCACTAACTTAAGAAGCTGTTTAGTACCTGTGGACACAAAAAATGAAAGAAGTGTCAGGGATCGGCTCGAATGTATCAGTAATATAATCACTGAAGTGTCGCGTTAACTTAGGAAACCAGCGTTTGGCTTAGTACCTGTGGACACAAAAAAATGAAAGCATAGAAATTTTGGGGTTTTATAGTGCGAGAGGAAGATTATCTATAATACGTAAAAATTTCCGGGTGACTGTAAGTGGATGAAGAATTTGCCGGATGAAGTAAGTAAGTGGGTGAAAGTGAGTGAAGAAAATTCCATGATTGTTAAATTAGACTTGTTTAATTGTTAGAGGATCGTTAATGATTTTGTTCTAGTGTGGTTATGCTGCACTTCGCGATGATCTCCGAAAGTTATTCTATTTAATAATGTAAAGCTGGAGACATGTCACAACAATTTAATAAGTGTACTTATGGCATGATCAAGTTGGGCAATTATTTGAATAGGCAATCTACCCAAATAAGCCCATAACGCAGCAATGAAGTTACCTCTTCACTTGGAATAGCCATTTACTCAAAGATACCTATAATGGGTAAAAATATTATAAAAATTTGTGTATTCTCAAATTTCAATGGATGAATGCCAAACGTTTACTACCCGACATAACTATTGAAACAAGGAGTATTGTTTTGTTAATAATAGAAATTTTAATGTAGAGGAAGTACTTGAATTTGCCAATTGTACAGAGCTGTCGTGCAAAGCAATTGTGCAGTGTAGGCAAGCCAATTTTGCAGAGGATTGTGCAAAGCATTTGTGCACAGCAATTGTTCAGAGTAGTTAGCAAGGCAATTGTGCAGAGTGATTGTGCAGAGCAGTTGTGAAGAGCTGTCGTGCAAAACAGTCGTGCTCAGCAATAATTATTGTGCAGAGTAGTTGGCAAGGCAATAGTGCAGAGCGATTGTGCAGAGCAGTTGTACAGAGTAGTTGACAAGCCATTTGAACAGAGCAGTTGTACACAGCAATTGTGCAGAGCAGTTGTGCAGAGAAGTTGGCAAGCCATTTGTACAGAGCAGTTGTACACAGCAATTGTACAGAGCAGTTGTCAAGGCAATTGTGCAGAGCAATTGCAATTGTGCAGGAAAGTTATACAGAGGAGTTGGTCCGAGCGATTGTGCAGAATAGTCGTGCAGGACACTACATTGGTGCAGAGCAGACCCGCTCAGGGCGCACTCCAGCAATAAGCTCAGTCAACGAACAGTAAAAGCTTCGCGACTTAAAAATAACTAAAGTTCTCTCCAGTTTTTATGTGCAGCGTCAAACTTCACCTCTATTGCAAGCTAAATAATTTACGAAATTAGCATTCAGCATGCTAGAGAATTTTTGATTGCCACGGAGAAACATAAGTAACCCGCCATGGACATGTTTGGATGGAACTTGTCAAATTCAACCCGTCTTTTAATGCTCTCCAACGCTGGTAAGTTGTTTAATTAATACAGAACATGTTCGAAAGAGGCAATCACAATCTAAAATGAGGTACAAAAAGACTCTACGGGACTCAATAACACAATTAAATAATAATTAATAATACAATTTCAACAATAAACTTAATAAAACAATTTGTAGAACAATTCTAAAAGCTTATAGAGCATGAAACGTTTCCTCTCATATACACAAGGCAAAAAGTTCTCTTCCTGCGAAGGCTCATTCTTCATAGGTGCGTCCTTGGAACTTAAAAGACCTTATCAGGTGCGTATCAGCACATTGACGCCAAAATATCTGGAACTCATGCGCTGAATTTCACAATCAGCGGACTACGATTAACGTAGTGTGAGACAAGCAGGATTTTGGCTTGTAAAGTTAAGCCACATGGCACCAAGTCATCGAAAACAGATTACTAGGAACTTCTTGCCAAGTCATCGAAAACAGATTACTAGGAACTTCTTGCCAAATCATCGAAAACAGATTACTAGTGACTTTTTGCCAAATCATCGAAAACAGATTACTAGGAACTTCTTGCCAAGTCATCGAAAACTGATTACTAGGA